>UXGC01001005.1:0-39679 GCA_900480045.1 Eurytoma adleriae
TCTGCGCAAATCGCCGCCTCTTCCTTTGCTGTTATCAACGCGTTCGTCGAGGATCGCAGGCGCTTCGAAGGAAAAAAAAGAGAGAGAAAGAGAGATAGAGATAGAGAGACGGGTGACTGCGTTCCGATGCGCATCTTCTCGCCGATAGGAAATCTGTTTGGCTGAGTGAGCCCCTAATTGTTCGGTGACTCAATATGTTTTGCTTAGCATACGCTGAATAAATCTTGAGGGGATCAGATAAAAATGTTCAATTGTAATGTAAAGGAGCGTTTGATTTCATTATAAGATAGATTTGCAGATTACGGTGACTCAAAGAATTGAAAGAGATACAATGAAAATTTGAAATTAAGATTTAAATGTTTCGATTAATAATTTGTTTTTAATTAACTACGATTAAAAATTTAATTTTCTATATTTAACATTTATCAAATTTATTAAAGGGTAAAAATAGAGGATGGTGTCTTTTCTAATCAGATCTCTGGGTTGTCAATCTAATAAGATGCTTCTCCTCTGAGCAAAGACGATCAACTTCGTATCAACAGTACAACTCTACTAAAAAATGTACTAGGTATTTGGACTTCGATGTAAAAGTTACACCTCTCAATGAGTAAAATTTGAAGAACTAAAGAACTGAAGAATTGAAAAAACGAAGAAACGAAGAAACGAAGAAATGAAGAAATGAAGAAATGGGGAAATGAAGAAATGAAGAAATGAAGAAATGAAATCCTATTATGGTATATAGAAACATCTATTCAGAATTATTCCACTAAGCCACTACAAGCAGCCTGTGTTAAAAAATAATTTTATTAATTTTTAAATTAAATTTTATATTTGATTTTTTTCTAAAAGTTTAAATAATTTAATAAACAATATTTTAAAATGAAAGTTAGAATGAAGTAGCATTTTATTAATACATATTTTCTACTTAAATCTTAAATCTAAATTAAACAATCGTACAAGTCGAAAAACAGAATCCCCTTTTAATTCAATTAATTTGCAAGTACAATCTTTCAAAAAGATCTCACGCGCATCTTCAAAGCAAACTTCGAGCGTGAGAATCTGGACGAGCGATAAGACGCAACCTCAAAGGTTAGACCGATAATTAGGAAAGAGGAAACGGCGAAACGGAGCAAGACAGGGCCAACGACGCGAGCAGCTCATCTCGGTGGCGTTGCCGAGGGGCGGCGGCCCGAGAGATAAATCCAGCGCTGCGGCGCGCGCGCGCGCACGCGTATCCGTGTGTAATTCAGATCGCGTACAATGTGCTCGGTTTCGCATTACGCCGAGGCTCCGCTCTCGCAATCGCTTGCGCGATGCCCCCCTCTTTAAGAGCCCGCGAGAAAGAACCCCGTGACATTGCCTCTCGCGTGCAACCGTTCGAAGTGCACGGACAAGAGGTGGACACTTTCGCAGCTTAGCCTTTGTGGTCGAGCTGTGGCTGCGATTGCGCTGTAGTTTATTAACTTTTCACGTAGGATGATCAGTACAGTGTGTTTGATTTTAGCATTTGTCGGGTGAATACGTATATTGATTTATATATAGCTTGATTGTTGATTGTTAAAAGGGTATTCATATGATACACTGATCAGGTTGTGACCCTAGCAAGATTATGGATTTCTTAGAAGATAATTGTTACGCGAAACTGGAGACACTTCCAGATGATAACTTGTTAAGAATACATTCAAATAAGACATTAAAACCTTATAAGTTTATAATAAATTATAGGTAGAACAAGTTGGTCGCTTTAGGTTTTCCTCAAATTCAGTTCAAACTCTTGGTAAAATCTGCCTCTTTCCGCAAACTTTTGAAGAATATGCAAAATATACCAACGATTTAATTTTTAAAAGTGGATCCAATTCACTGGTAAACCTGATACTTAAGAAAAGCACTGAATAGAAAAACTTTTACTAGTACGCATAAAAAGTATAATAAAAGCATAACAATTATATATAAAAGCTAAGCTAAGGGGAATACTTCTATGTACTAAGTAATATTTAATAATTTTTATATTTTGTAATATTTATCTAATTTATTAATATTAAACTAAGAACCAATTGCAGCTATAAGCAATTTTTTAAAATAAGGATTCTCTCTTAAACTTCAAACAAATTTTAAGAATTAATGATTAATTTTAAGAACTTGTTATGTCAATTTTTAAACTGTAAATTTAGCTTTACTAAATTATATCGATTTATAAATAATCATTAAATATACTGTTATAATTAATGTAATTAAAAGAAATGTTAGCAAGTACGAATGCGAAATTGGCATGAATTCAATATTTATGAAACTAAAATATTTGCATTCGCTTTTTATATCTGCAAATGATAAAAATAATTCTAAGCTGTCAATTAATTTTCTGGTTTCGCTAAATTGCATGGAGTTGCAAATGTATTGCTAAAGTTTCTTAGTTATAGTTAAATAATAATAATATTTTCAACAAAATATTTTTAATATTTATTTTAAAAAGTAGTTATTATTACTACAAATTATTAACGATGATTCAATACAAAGTAGTACAATGGTATCATTATAATTTATTGAAATCTTGAATAATAATCTAAATTTTTGGTGTCTATTAGGTAACGTGCAGGTACCTATGAATATAAATTTCCGGCACTATAATTCAAGACTTATTAAAATTTATCGCTTCCTAAATATACACTTATATATTATAATTAATCTATTAACATATAGCTCTTCAAAATTCTTAAATTTGGATCTTTTACGTAAAGCAAACATTAATTCTTCTAATAATTTTCTAAAATTAATATTACCCACACTGATAATACGAAAACTAATAAAAATAAATTGAAAAGAAAAAGAAACATCTTTCAGTGCGAAAAATTTCAACAATGATACCCTCGCAACCGAAAAATAAACTCCTCCCTAACTAACATTTTCCAAGTCCCAGCGTTTCGCAGCTAAATATAACTATTACGAATAAACAAATTCGTCTCAACTAATAGGCATTCCCTCTGACATTATTAGTCACATTTTCAAATGTCGAGTCGCGAAAAATACCCCGGCGGACGATCTTCATTCATGAATCCGCGCGCCGAAAAATATCCGGGCGATCCGATGCAAGATCTAACGGCGCGAGCGTGCGATTAGCCAAAAAGTTGGGCGAGACCGCCGCCGAGGGTGAGTCATCCGCGCCCAAGGTGCCGCGCGCGTTACCGGGGCGTCTTAGCGACGAGGCGCTATTTTTGGTTTCCACGCGAAAATTTTCAAAGTCTCGCCGGGCGATTTCTCGGTCGACCCGATACGAGGAAAAAGCACCTGCGGGGGCATCCGCTTGGCTACGCTTTTACCGAGCTTTCGCGGCGTCGATGTGTCATGAGCTTGCGCCAGATCAAGTTCATTTTCGGCCGGGGAGGATGCAGGTCGTCAACGTAAATAAGCCAAATAGATTGCGCGCTTTTTTTACAATCGAATCATTTTAATGTTGCAATGATTTTTTAGTTTTTACAGCGTGTTTTTGCCAAGAAAAATAGTTTGTGAGCTTTTATTCAAATTCGAGCCCAAAATGGATTTTTTTATGTTTTATGGTATAGTTAATCTTTATACACGTCGTAAAATCTGTTCCACTTTCCAATGTTTTGTTTGCCTGTAATAGCTCCAAATTTTATTCTTTAGGATTTAGTGAAGAAAAAGAGTTCTCGAACAACTATTTTAGTTAAATCATCCATTCGCACGGAGCTTTCTGAATTCAAGCTTCAAAAACCTGAATAGCTTTTGGAAGCTTTAAAAGTTGGCTTGCAAAATATTGAAATAAATTGAACAAGTGGTGAGAATTTTGTTTTTTTTACAAAGAATATACGTATAACAAATTTTAAAAGTCTAAGAACAATTTTGGATAATTTGTTGCTTAGGGTAAGTGTTTTTTCATGATTATAATAATTCATGAAAATTATTGGATATTATCCTTTTCATTATAGCTATAACAGATTTTAAAATTACTTACGATTTTTACGCCGTCTCATCCTTCCTTTTAATGAGCTTTCAGCTTTGAGCTTCCATTTGAATGGCGAAGAATCTTCAGGGTCAGCGATTGATTCGATTGTTGTGTCAACGTCTGAAAATTCAAGGCGCCTGGCTACCTCTTCGAGATTGCCCGTTTCGTGATGAATACTTTCATTACTGTGAAAATAAATTTGTTTGATTTTTTTTCTCTGAAGATATATTTTGATAAGAGCAGCAATAATTTCTTTTTATTTTCATAAAGATTATTATGGTTATTACTCGAAGCAAATAATAAAATGAAACTGTAAAATTGCTTTACCTAAATTTCCAAGTATCCGATTTTAAGTTATTGCTCGTTAAGAGAAAGGGATTTTTAATGTGAATTTCCGGCGATAAGAAAAGATCTTTGAGCGCGACAAATCTTGGTTGCTGGTCTGCAATTCTCTTGGTTTTTGGTGGTCCGTGCAATGTTGTAAATAATCCTGAAATTCCATTTTCACTATTTATTTTTAATTAAAATATTTAAAATTTATTTTAAAATTAAACTAATCCAGTATTTTATTCTGTATTTCAAACAACAAACAAAATAGTTTTTATATTTAACCTGTCCTAAATTTATTTCTTTATTTAAAACTTTTTGGTGCATTATTTAAATTCATGAAAGTAATAAATAAATTTGTTAAATGCATTTGAGTGCACTAATTGTACGATTCTGGTAGTTTCTGAAACGCAAGACAGAGGAACCTACTTTATGAATTTAAAACTCATCAACCGTAACTACGCGAATGACCTATTTTACAGTGCACTGTATCATTGTTCATATTCATTAAAAAAAGTTCTGTTCGTCAAAATCAATTTAATCGGGTCAAGTAATCAAGGTTTGGCGTAAACGTAGTTGATTCTTTGACAATTAATGAAAAGCTCCCGAATCGACGTTAGCTTTGGCCCCCGGCCAAGGCTCTTTTCTCCCCGTTGTACCGTAGACAAACTGGAGAAACTTACTACCAACGAAGCGGCGACACGTGATTCAGGAAGCATTCGGGTCGCGTTTAAAATAATCGCTGTGGGCGCGCTAAGTCGTGCTTGCTATCCGTGCCCCTGTTATTTTGCGATATTTTATTTTTCGTACTCACCGCAAAAATATCAGCGGTGTACACTGTAAAATCGCGATGACGCTTTTGAGAAATTGTCGACCTATTTAAATTTCTTTGAACATTAAACATTTTTATTTTAATAGATTTTAAAAGTAATTTTAGAGGTGAATCTAGTACAGTTTGAAAAATAATTTACTTCCAATGCGATCATACACCTCGGCGCGTACCCAAATAACTTAAAAGTAACATCGATTCAAGTCAACATACGAGTTTATTTAGCTGGAGAAAATATAATGCACAAACACATTTCTGCCTAACAAATTAGCGCAAGCTTTCGCTGAAAAAATAAATTTAGCGCAATTGGTTACAAATAAGCGATATTTAGCCCAGTAAATGTCTCAGTAAGAGCCTTAGCATCTCTGGACTTTGGTTGAGCGTGCGTGCCTGAAATTCCAGCCTCTTGTCGACGATTTGCGCGCCTCTGGAACCGCACAGATTTCTTCGAGATTCAGGAGCTATTTCTAGCGACCTCAGAGCACGATTGACCTCCTGGAGATGCGTAATTTTATGTTGTTTTCCTTTGCATTTCAGAACATCGTTTGATCACGTTGATACTGTTCAAGTGCTACCAATTACTTTTTTGGAATGAATCAGTTACGGCTTAATTTACTTCATGATATTTACTTTAATTTACTTTAAAACATAATTTTTCTAAAGAAAATACTACACTTAACACGAAAGCTAATGTGGCATGAAAAATATGTTGAATTCTACATTTTTTCAATAAACCAAATCTATATTAAGTAAGTTCAATAAATATTCTTTATTAAGATGAAAGGCATCTCCAATGTTGTAGTCGATTAGAAGTTCTAAGTGGTCGATCGAGTCACTTTTCTGTAAGATATTTTATTAACACTTAAATTATTTGCTTGGTTTATTTCTTTTAAAATTAATTATCTTTTTAGTTAATGACCGCTTTTGATTCAGGTACTAATTTTATAAAAATTAGTTTGCACTTTTATTGGAATTTAAAAATTCTTTATCAGTTTTGGTTATATAAATATTTTTTAAAACTCTTTTTAAAAGATCACGATTGATAGATAGAAATCTGTTCAACATATTCTACAGATGTATCGTTTTTTTTAAATCGAATCAAGTTAAACACAGGTTTGATCATGATTATGTGAACTTTCGAAAAGAATAAGGGAATCGTAAGATCTGAATCACTTCAAATGCAAAGGTCTTTAAAAAATTTCCCAAAAAATAAAATTAGACTTTAAAGCTTTGGTGTAGATGAATAGCCTTGAAATTATAGACTTTGGCAAACTTTTTTTCTTGCAAATAACTTTTTTTATTTCATTGACAGTTGTAATCCTTTTATATGCCATTTTTTATCAGTTGTTATTATTTGGATCAATTGGGACATTTCGCGAATGTCTTGAATCTAAATTAACTTGTTGACAGAGTTGTTTAAATTTCTTTTGTTTAATTATTTTGTTTGCACAATATGTTTGTTACATTTCTTGTATAATTCTTTTTGAAAGTGTTCCAAACTTGTTATAACAAAAAATAAACCCATTGCTAGTGAAATTAATATTTTCTCTCTTCCATCTTACTCAAGTGAAACAAGTAGATTATTTTCTGTTTAATTATAAATTATTAAATAATATTTAAAAAAAAATGTTCATTTAAGTAGGCTAAAAAAGTACGAAAAGCTTATTATTGAAATTTATTTTGGGACCGTCAAGTCATACTTTCCTTCGTATACTCCAAGATTACATTGCGATCTATTTTTGAATAGACGTGTCGTCATCTATCGTTTCCAAGCGTTGCATAGATTTCAAGCATAAAATCAAAATTTTGCTTATTTTCAAATTTTTTATTTTTTTTCATAAAATTTTGAATAAATATTTGAAATATTTTGTCGCAGCTTTTTTAATCTAATTCAAAATTGGTATGAAGAGTATTGTGGTAATATTTTATTATAACGTTATAGATGCCGTCAGTTATAATGCTTTTTTTAGGTATACAATTATGTATATTATTATTTATAGACAATCATGCATAGCTAATTAAGTACAGAGGGTTAAGTTCATGTTAGTAATATATACAAAATGTAAGTATTTGTTAATATTCAAATGTTACTTTACCTTCTGATATACCCAAGATAAGAAATTACAAGACTGATGTCCATCATGCTGTTCACATTTATAGGAAATATTTTACAATAAAAGAAAAATTACTATCCTAAGGTTGAAGTGCTTTATTGAAACAAATCATGAATATTGGAAGATACAATTACATTAGAATTCTTCAAAACAGGATAGTATTAAAAAAATAAACAATAGATAAAGAAAAAAAAGATATTTTGCAATTGTTGTCTTCAGATGTTTTTTCTAGAGAATTATATTTTGCAACAAAGAGATATGATTTTTTTTAAACTGGCCTTACTTTATAAAATAGAGAGATAAGAAAACAGTGACGTACTCAGAGAATGTTAGAGGAAAATCAGTTAAAATTGGAAAAATACAAAGTTTTGAAAACTAATTTACATAAGTTATTAAATTAATAAAATAAAAACAACAAATTTTTTATACTTCAATTCTCTGAATACACTAGGACAATAAAAAGGAAGTGACAAGAAATAAAGATGCAATTTGTTGCAGAGAAAGCACACATTTATTTACATAGCCATAATTTTGCGACGTTGATAAACAACTCAAATTTTTTTAAGTCATGATGATTACAACATCAATAAATCAACATTACAATATATAGTAGTAGCATTCTCTTCATTCACTATGATAAAAATTATTCCTTCCTCCACCCTATAACCTTTGTTTACATTAGTATATTCCCACGTGCAAATAATGTGCAATTAAAATTGGAATCCCGTTGTGTAAGATTTAAAAATCACAAAAAGTTACTTTCTACTTTTTTTTAAAGTCCAAAAGGACCATTTTCTAATTAACTGACGATCGGCAAATTTTCCCTTTTCCATCAAAATGAAATTTAACGATATAAAATGTTTAATCTTAAATCTAACGGATACTTTAACTTTGCGAGAGTGAAAAACTTTTTAAGTAATCAATTTGTTAATTGGGAAATGCAATTAAATAATCTTGAAAGGTACATTGTACAATTCGAAAGAAATTAAAATCAGTCTAATCTAAATGACTAGAGATGAACATTGGGCAGAGATGAAAAAAGGAAAAGAATGATCGTTTAAAACTAGAAACGATGTGAGTAAAATTAGCGAGTATTTTTTGGAATAAAAATTTTATTTCTTCAATATCGCATGATGAAAACTTACAATTAATATTATGCATACTTTAAAATCTCGACGATACCGACTCGCAGCGAGTTCGTTAATTTCGCGCGTTTGCTCTCGATGCTCGTTAAAAAGGGAAACAAAATACGTATTATAAGCGCGCGTGCCTCTGACTAGAAAAAAAAACTCCGTTCTTTCGCCTATGTCGCAAAAAAAAAAATGAAAAGAAAGTTACATACGTGGAAATGCTTAGGCGGAAATTACTGACTTGGCACTTGTACTCTGGAGACTCCGTATCATAAGCGTCCGTGCGATGCAAATTACCTCTAGCAACTAATTATATAAATATTGTTCAAAAAAAAAAAGATCTGTTCACCCGCGTGTTTTTCCTGGCGATCAAAATCGAGGCTTCCTTAACATACTCGACCGATTACAAAAGAAAAAAAGAAGAAAATAAATATCAGAAGCGCGATGTCACAATTGAATGCCTTCGGCGAAGTGGTTTTATTTGCATTGGTTAATGATCTTCGTAGACTTTACCACCACCACCACCGCGTCTTTGGTTTCGTACGCATTTTAGTTACGAGATAGCACCTCCACCCTCTAGCATTGGCGTGCATTAGTTAATCCCGTATACCGAACGTCTGTTACCTGGCACTTGCAAGGTCGCCGATGTCACGGTCGAACCCAAGTTGTTCGTCGCTGTGCAGGTATATGTGCCAGCGTCGTCTGAAAATTTGAAAATTGGGGTCAATGAAAATTACTCTCAAATTATATTTTCTCTTTGAGAATTAAAATAGTTCTATTCTTTTTAAATTGATTAGATTTCAACATAACGAAATGAACTTAATATTTTGTGAAGATATTTAATAAAGCACCTATTTAGCAGTGAACTTCAGGTGCAAAACTTTTGATCTGGATTCTATGGATTGAAACCAGAGTTTCAACCAAATAATTTAGGTCTTTAAACAAGTAACAATGAAATTACTATTTTAAATAAACATTTAAAAATAAACGTATGACCAAAAATAATAATATTGTAGGGTGCCATTTGTAAATTGCAAATAAGTTTGTCGTACGAACCTGGAACAGTCCGCGGTAAAGTAAGTCGGCAAACGCCATTCCGGTAATAAACGTCATAGTTGACCGAATTCTCTAAGATCCTCCCGTCCTTAGACCATATAATATTTGGCTGGGGTTCAGCTTGAACGATGCACTCGAACCGAGCTGTTTGCCCACTCACGACTGCAATGTCTCTCAGTGGCTGTTAAGATAAAATAAGTCGTTCTAATTAAGCAATATTATTTGCCAATTTTATGCAATATAATTACTAATTAATTGCAATAAATCTTTTCCAAACTGTTCTCTTAGATGTATCAAATAAAATTATTGATTGTTTCTAAATTTAGCACAACATTTTTAGAGGATATCAAGCATCGGTGTCTATTATAGTTTTAGATGCATTGGATTTATTTCAATATTCGAAAAAGTAATTTTGACAGTAAATCAACCCCAGTAGAGATACATAGGGATTTTATGGAAAATAGGGATATATATCAGATTGTGGTAGGATTTTGTCCCACTGTTATACATGGAGCTTTATGGAAAACGTGGGATACTGGTAGGGATCTGATCAGGAGCAAGTAGGGAGCAGTAGGGTACATCCCCATCTAATTCCTACACGGAAATTAGTTAAATTAATAAATGAGAATAATAGACGCCGACATCCCCTTACAGTTAGTTTAAATTATCGAAAAAGATACCTACCGTTATAAATAATGGCGCTTTCTTCGGCAAAATTTCTATGTAGGGCTTGATGACTTCCGACGCAACAGGAATAATGCGTTCGCCATTAGTGGCAGACCATGGAGAACCTGTAACGTGAATTCGTTAATTCTATTTCTGCAAACACTAAAACAAGAGGAAATTTTATCGGAAGGTAAACATAATTATAATAGAGAGGATATTTTATCGGTAGTTAAATACAAAATAGGAATTTGGAAAATCCTACAACTACTTTGGTAAGGATTTACATAAATGGACAACATCAACCATGGAAGTTTGGATAACGTGCAACTGCACTGGTAATGAAAGATGAAAACGATTTTATGCGATGGCTACAATCAAGTGAATTGAACTTCGCCTTTCTTTACCAGTAATGGACCGAAGCAAGAGATAAAACAAAATGCTTAAGAATAAACTTGGAGAAAACAAAATAATATTGAGGGTATCTGCAAACAAAATCGGGAAGCCAAATAAGCGGACATTGCGATATACACAGTAGTGGTGATCAGTGGATTTTGATAATGGTGAAAGTGCTCAATAAACATATGATCGTTGATGAAATGCATGATTAATGAGACATGAGAATGAAATTTGATAATTGAAAACATCAAACATCATGTAACTAGTCTTCAGAATCCCATAACCAAGTTTTTTTTCCACCATAACCATAGATAACAATTTATCATTCTTCCATTTATCAACGTCGTGTTTGTTTATTGAGCGGTACCTGGCGACGAATCGACGTTGTACGTTGGTCCGAAGCGCGGACTGGGGCTTGGACTAAGCGAGGCCGGGCTCGGAGACATGGGATCCCAGCGGGGCGAGGGCGACGAGGCCGGTATCGAGAGGCTCGACGGCGCGGACATCTTGCCGCCCAGTCCCCTGAGGTCTTCTGCCTCCGAGTACTCACTCTCGGAGGTCGGCTCCCACTTGACGCTTTTGCCGAACTTGGCGTTGGACTTGCGGGGAAAGGTGTGGGAGTACGTGTCCCTCGGCTTAGCGAAGCCGTTCTCCTTGCGGGAGGACGACGTGAACTCGTGGACGATGGGCACGTCGATGTCGCCGGGCTTACGCTGGCCGGCGTAGCTCTGATTGCTGCTGGCTACGGTGCGTTTACCTTCGCCCGGCAGTACGATCCCGAACTCGTAGCCGAAATCGTACTTGAAGTATATCAGACCCGTGTCTGGATCGATGTGCTTCGTGCCTGAATACACGTGGAGGGTTTTTGGCATTGTTTTTCATGTGAGTGTATGCGTAACGAAAGAAGAAGACGATATTGATTACCGATCAATACCGATTCATTACCGATCTTGTTCTTTTTTCAAGGAAGATTTTTTAGTACAGATTTCATTGCCAAAGTAAAATGTAAATGATTTCATGAATTTTTATAACATAGTCAGTGTTTGTCCACTAGAGCGAAATTTTTCAAAAAAGTTTGTCAAATAAAAATCAGAATTGTGTTGATTCAAATAAACGGAGATCAATAAAATGAAGAAAGTTAAAGAATTAAATTTGTTTAAAAACAAAAATAAATAAAAAGTATACTCGTTAAAATGTAAAAAAATTACCTAGCCTTGTATGGTAAATGTAAGAATGTGATTATGTTACCGTATTGTGCGACCCTGGATTCTTCCCTATACGTTCTTGGTTCATCTCCGCCATCAGTGGCACTTCCGGCGTCCGTGGAGGTCGAACGTTTCAAAATTGGTTTACTTCGTTTTTTTAAATCGGACTGTATGTCACTTGCTAATTTCTCTGTTTTCGACTTAAAGCTGCTGGTCATATCGCTTATATGCTTCGTGGCCACGTCTGCGAATTTCAGATTATTCAAATGCAATTCAACGATGTTTTATGGAGGCGAAAAGAAGATTCCCCGAAGATAAGCATAAACAATCGCGAAGTCGCGTCAGATTTGAAGAAAAGAGTGCGGTTAATATAGCAACGAGAGTAACGTCTTTAAATGCACGAATGATTTTGTAAAAGTTTTTAGAGGCATTAGAAAGAAGTAAAATAGCCTTGACGCCTTACGATTCGCGGTTTGTTTGAAGTCATGGCCAGGAGCATACGCGAACTCTGGTGGCGAGCCTGGCTTCAGCTCTTCGACTACTTGCTGCCTTTTCATCGATTCCGTGCGAGTGGATCGCTTCTCGCTCTCCGATCGCTCCGTCTCGGATTCACTCGGTGGCATAGTTATTATCGGTGACCTGGTCGCATGGCCCCTCGGCGGCTGAACCTTTCGATACCGAGGCTCCTCCGTTTCACTTTCACTGGGCGCCCATTTGGCGCGAATTCTACCAGTGTCCGCGTCGCTTTCGTAGTCGGACTCGCGGAAGTGGCCTTGCACAAACTTTTTGGGCGTTGGAACGGGGTAAGAAGTTTTCCTTTGCTGATGATCGCCGACCGATCCCTTGGACTGCTGCTGCGTTTCGTACTGCTGATTCTCACCAAACTTGATGACTCGGCTTGTCTGTTCGACTGTGACGATCCTCCTCGAACTCTCCGTCGATTCGTCCATGCGCACAGTCTTTTTTGTTTCCGTGCCAACGGCATTGTGGAACGGCATACCACTGCGTCCCTCGTAAAAGGACTGTCTGGGTGGCGCATACGCAATTTCTGGCGGAGAACCGGGAAGCAGCACAGACTTCGGCCTCGGTATTTCTTCCTTTACAGTTTCTCTCTTAGTGACAGTCTCCTTCGATGTTTCAGCAAATGACGAAGGAGGTGCCGATGGCCTTCCTATTTAGAACAGATGCGTTTTTCTGACGAATGATTGATGGTCGAGGTGATAAGAGTAGAAGAGGCACAACTGAGCAGTTGTGGTTAAGAAGTCTGAGATAGATGTTGCAGCAGAGTTTCAAAACTACTAGTTGGTAAGCAAGCAAGCAATAAACGTTAATCTACCTGTACGAGATACTCAGCGGATAAGCAACTGTAGGTAAGAAGCTGTAAAGGTAAAAGCGAAGAAGCGAACGAAGCAGGATAGGGATGCATTTGAGCGAATGAGTAATAGCTGTTCCTTTAGTGTAAATTTTTAAGCTGGAAAATAAATGTCTAAATAAAGAGTTTCAAGCTGGCTGGTCAGAAATTTGAACATTCGGAAAATGTCCCATAATTTTCAACAGTACGTGCAATGTTTATTATTTATAGATTTTTATTGTAACAGAATATATCGTAGATGTAATTTTATTTAATTACAAAAATATATATTCCTAGTGGTGAATGATCTTTGTAGTAGTAAATTTAAAAATAGTTATGTATTTGTTTAAATTATTTTTATTATCTAATGAACAGCTGGGACATTCACCTTAGAAGAAGAAATAGCGTTTGGTGCGAGACTTAAACGAACCTGAACTAGAAAAGGATGATTTCACTGATTTAAACGATGATGATGATGATGATTTTGCGTCTGATAACGTTTGTGCTGAAGTTTGAGGTTTCCACATTGATGATATTCTACTACCGTCATAATCACTTTCGTAATCGCTTTCACGAAACTCACCCTTAGAGAATTTCGCTGCAGTTTGTGACACCTGAGATTTTTCCTGAAAACAATACGAAAGAGTTACTTTCTAATGTCTATTGATATTTTCGTATATAGACTATAATTTATTGTTAATAACACTAACACATCAAACACTGATACTAAACAATATTTAATAAATCAAACTAAAAAAATGAATATCTTGCATATGATAACATCTTTAATTATGATGGCATACTCGTAAAAACTTATCACTAAAAAGCCATCTACTTTCTAGCAGTGCATTTTAGATTAAATAACTGTAAAAACATGTTAGAAAAAATAACACCAAACTAACACACGATTTAGCGTTCTTTCGAACCTTTGCAGGTGCAGGCCTATATCGCGGTTGTGGTGACTTTTCGACTATCTTCTCCACAAAAGAAGTTCGTTGCATTTCAGTTTTAGGGGTACTCGAGAAGGATTGGGATTGTGAAAATGAGGAACTATCTTTTTTCTGCTGCGAACTGCTGTAACTCTTACTTTCCATGAAGCTAGATTTTGTCTCAGAAAAGCTTGATTCAGAAAATAGCTTGTGCTGCTGCAAATGAAGCGGCTCTTCTGTATCTGCCATATATCCACTTTCTTGCTGAGTCGATTTCGTTCTGAATTTTGGTGATTCAGGCTTGAAAGGTTTCGCTACAGTAGGTTTCGATGGCTGTATGTATACTGGCGGTGAACCAGGTTTAGGAAGTGTCCCATATTGTTGCTGACTGCTTTGCCTCTGATACTGCCGAGAATCTTTTTCATACTGCATTGATGTTTTCTTCACAGACGATTCACTCAGAGTTGGTGTCACGAGTGGTCGTGGTGGACCCGTCAAACCTGGCGATGGAACTTCAAAGCTGGAAGGAGGCAAAGGTTCGGGTTCCGTAGATCGTGGTCTGCAAGAATGAGTAGTAACAGGTGCTTGAACTCTTCTATATCCAGTTGCTCGTTGTTCGCTGTCACTTTCGTAAGAACGCCATTTGGATTTCAAAGTGTTGTCAACTTCAGATTCATAATCACTTTCGCTGTAAAACGAACTCCTTGAATATTTGCTCACTGGTGGCTGCGATGGTGTACTTACTTTATATTCTTTGGAAATATATTCTTCAGTCTTTGTTGTTTGCATAGGCATTGCTTTTACTGGACCTGGAGGAATATACGATGGCTTTTGATCTACTGATTTTTCTATTTTTTCAAACTTCTTTTCCTGCACAAACGGTCCGGGGGCATAACCAATTTCTGGAGGTGTACCTGGTTGTAAAGCAGGTTCAGGAGCTTGATGGTAGAGTTTTACAGTAGGTTTGGAGAATTCTGAAACGCTTTTTACCAAACTGGGAGCTCTTAAGTCATTGCCACTACCATCAGGCCATGGCCTAGCTGTTTGTTTCTTTATAGACTCATATTTCTTCTCCATAGATTGCGTCTTGTGTACATCACACTCTGCTACATATTTCTCAGTTACTGATTTTTCTTCAATAGTATTAACTGTGTGGTCTACTTTGATAGTCTCTGCATTATATATAATTGGTTTAGGTTTTGGTGGAGAGGGAGGACGTTCTATCTTATTTTCGGTCACATGAATTTCTTTTGATCCGAACGATTTTTTCTCTAAAGAACTAGATGATTCAATAGTAGTTTGAGTGCATCGGTATTCTGGTTTTAATTCAACTTCTTGTTTCGATTCTGATGACGATACTTTATAATTTTGTTCTGGAAGACTCCATTCCTTTTTGTCAGAGAATGTTGTGGTAGTCTTTCCAAGTTCAAAAGGAGGTGGAATAGACAATGGCCTTGTTGGTGCTTTTTCTGGAGTTTTCGGTTGCGGTTTTGGTGGAGCAGCAGTGGGGAATATCTTTACACCTCCAATAGGCGCATCGACTGGAGAATGGCTTTTCTCAAATGATTCTTGCAGTTGCTTTGCTTTTATCGAAACATCAGGACGTTTCTTTTGCAGATCTTCAGGTTTTGGAGCATATCCAATTTCTGGTGGTGGCTCAGGTACAAGATTGAATCCCTTTAGCATAGCTTCGGCACTTTCTGATTGTGCTGCTAGTTTGGATATTGTTAAAGTACCATGAATAGGAGATCCAGATGCAGTAACATCTTCAAGAATTGTTCGTGTGCACTCCAAAGGTGGTAATTTATGTTGTTCATAAGGAAAATCGAATAAACTATTATCTATTCCACGTGATGGTTGTCCACCCCGTTCAAATTTATTAAATATATCCTGAACAGCCTTTTTACCAGCTTTAATATCTGGTTTAGGAACTTCGTGCGCGGCTTCCTCAAATTTAGTTGTACGCTCGTAATTTTTCGTCAATTGATCAACTCGAACATCACAGCCTGGCCCAGTTCCGTCATCGCCGTCTGTCAGTTTGATCATCTCTCTGGGTCCCCTTGGAAAACTTTCACTTCCCTTCGACATAGATTCGAAGAAGCTGAGAGCATCTTTGCGGGCCATAGAAGAAGTTTCAACGTTCTCATTCTCAATTACTTCTGATTTTTCTTCAACGACGTTCTTATCTCCAACTGTTGTTTCTGTAGTTTCTGTCTTTTCCTCTCGTTTCGAAACATCAAAAGGAGCTGGTTTATGTTCCAGCTTCATGTGGAACTTCTGTTCGGATTTCGTTTCGCTTTTATGAGACTCAACGGATGAAGATATCATTTCTGTTCGAGATGCTTTTTGAGACTCTTCAGTGGTTTCAGATTTAATAGTTCGAATAGTGGAAGAAGTGGATGTGGGAGGGAATGGAGTTTTTATTGCAGCACTTGGCTGAATCATCGTTGTTGTAATTTGTTCCGTAGTCAAGTTTGCACCAGGTATTTCAGTCGGTTGACCGCAACAAAGCTAACATTTAAGTAAATATATTTAATTAACATGTTCAATAATAATCAATCATGCTAGTATGAGCAAGAGTGACTAATCAATCTTGCTTATAGTAACCATTTAGAAATAAATTTAAAATTATTATATTTCTATTTTAAATAATATACTTACTTTCTTTGCATTTTTATCTTGTACGTTTTCATAGACCAAAGTTTTGTGCATTTCGACCATTGTGTCCGGTGTCGGTTCAAATACTGCAAAGTCAGCGATGCTTTGTGCTTCTCCACCAGCATTAGTTGCTCGAACCATATATTTTCCGGCATGCTCTTTCTCCGCTGAAATTTGTTTTCATGTAATATTATATTTTAAAAAGTGTCTGCATTAATTTATTTAAATCTTATACCCTTGTCAATAAGTAAATAGTATGAATTTCCTTGTTGTTTCATTCGGAATTCGGAATCAATGAGAGGCTCATCATCTTTGTACCACGTAACAGACGGTTCTGGTGTTCCAGTGATCTCAACTTCCATGATTACCCGTTCACCCTTCTTCACCACTTGTGCCTGAAGTCTTCTTCCAAATACAGGTGGAAAAATTGTTTCTAGAATAAGAAAAAATATTTTAATTTAGGTTTTCGAAGTATCAACGTAGAATATGACTATGTTTTAAAAATCATTACTTTTTACTACCAAATCGGCAGTACTGTTGGCATTTCCAACTTCGTTTCTAGCTGTGCATGTGTATCGACCAGCATCTTTCACCTTGACATCTTTTATTTCAAGTTTTACGTGGTTATGATCATAACTGAGTTTAACGCCATTTTTCGCAAGTAATTCCTGTCCGTTCTTAGTCCATGTGATAGTCGGCAAAGGAAATCCTAAATAATATTTTTTGCGTAGTATTGTAAAATAACTTTATTTTGATTTATCATAAAAATGTTAGATAAAAAGCTGATTACCATCAACGATTCCTTCGAGTACAATATCAGATCCTTGATCAACTATCATTCCGGTGACAGGCGAGACAAATCGAGGAGCTGTTTGTTTCCTGCAAGGTTTTTGCACTTGAACTTGATGCTTACATTCTTTTTGCACTGTGCCTCCTGAATCTTGCGTAACAATGACCGTCTTTTCTTGGCGAATTTCCCCTGGTGCATCTTGCACAATTCGTTCGTACTCTTCGATTTTTTGTGACTGTTTTTAAAATAACAAAAACAATGAGTTATCCACTATTATAAATTTTAATAAAAATTGCCTAATTACTAAAATTGTTTAAAAACAACTAGATGCTACAATTTGTGTAGCAATATTTTTACTTTAAAACATAATAGTAATGATCACGAAAATTGTCAATTAGAATAGAAAATTAAATCTACATCGTGCAAATGTATTACTTTTCTCTCTATAAAAATCTTTCTTTACCGAATCATTATTAAAGGGGTGTAAAAATGTTGTCATCATATCCTTTGTATTCATATGCTGAATTTCCGTACAAAAAAAATATTAAAATTTGCTAATGATATCTAAATAGGTTTATTTTTGAATTAGAAAGAATCTTACTTTAAGAGTAATACTTTAAAGGATTAAAGCAGGTTAAATTATTTTGATACTTAAATTTCCTTTACGGCGTGGTTAGCAATCGATTTTCACATTTCGTCTACGTTTTATTATCACAGTAAGAAACTAACGATATTAAGAAAAACTCACTTGGACGACAGGCGGTGCCCCGTTGAACGCACTGGACTGTTCGGAACTCTGAGATGTCTTTTTCACGCACAAACTGGTCGGCTGATGCACTGGACAGCTCGACAGTGTCGAGGAACTGGTCGTCGAGACGAACTCCTTCTTCATGGATGTGTGCGTCGTCGATGATTCCATGATCGACGAGGACGTCTTGGTCATCGTGGTGCTGTCGGACAGGCCGCCCTCACCAGCTGTCCTCTCGCTGGTGAAGAACTTGTCGCTACTGCTCGTGGCTTGCATTTCGGTTGCGGCGGGTGCTTGGATCGTCGCGATTAGCCCCTCCTCTGCCTTGACCCCTCCACCTGTGGGCATAGCACAGATCACGATGATTAATAGGTTTGTCAATAGGCGCTTATCGACAGATGTGCGAAAGAGTGAGACGCAGCCGTGACTTTTGGCGCGCGCGATCCGCACTGAGACTGTCCTTGTCGGGCGAATTGGTTCGATTTTTTTTTTCATCGGACTAATGCTGCACGTATGAGTCAGCTTTATAAAAATAACGAAAAATGCTTATCATTTAAAGAACTAGCGTTCGCGAGTGTAATTGTACTTTGGCTGTCTATTTTGACACGTTGAATCATTGTCCGCGGGTAAAAGTATTTTTGCAGGTATTTCACGTGTGCAACACGAGTTGCTTATTGCCGTTTTATATACGGTGTAATCTAAATATTATGTTCTGGTAAAAAATGAAGCATTTAAGATGGACAGCTTAGTTTGCAATAATAACGCGGGCTTGTTTTCAATCTTAAGGGAAATATTTCGCCTATTATATTGACATAATACGCAAGTCCCAACTTGCACAAAAATGAATTATGAAAAAGTTGCAATTAGTTAAATAGTAAAAATACTGTTTATTTGCAAGGTACGATTTTGTGCAGCTGATTTGGAGAAAGCGTGCGCACGGCGTGTCGAAAATGAGGATTACCATTGCACTCCCCACTCTTGTAGTCTTAGGCATTTCCTATCAAAATCGTTGCATCTCAGACGCTTTACTTTTCTCGAAACGATCACGGGGTCAAAATTAAATCGAGCGTCTCCTCCGCGGGTCCTCCCTCTTCGCGTTCCTCTTCGATCTACCGAGCCTCTCGTAAGTGCACCCCTTCCTCCGCGATCCTCCCTCCCTTTCTTTTCGGCCGGACGCTGACAGAAGGATGGACGGCCGCGGCGTCCGGGCGCCGACGAATAATCGCGCGTTACCTGCGGGCCGTCGCGCTTCCACGAGGCCGCCGAGTGCGGCCCGCGCGGCGAAAATAGACGGCCTGATTCGTCAAATGACGGGGGGGCAGAGCCGCGCGCAATCACACCTGCTGCTTCGGCCGCCATGCCGCGCGCGCGGCTCCGTTACGATGCGCCTAATGGAATCCGACAATTGTGCAATCGGTCGCGCGCCTTCGCGATTACCCGACCTCGCTTATTCGTGGTGCGCGTTGGACGCGCGCCGGTGAATTGCGGATTAGTCGCGCCGATGTGCAGAAGCCGCTTTACCGGCGATCGGCTGTTGACGATCCGAATTTATTTATAGGAACTGGACGCTGCTTTGTGCGGTCGATTTATCTTTCAACCGTGGAAACGGGATGTAGACGTTGGTAAACGATTTCAATTTATTTCGTGAAATCTGTTAGTGATCGGTTAAATTTTTTCAGCAAGATTTAACTTTTTTTTCATAAAATCGGTTAAGGATCGATTGAGTTTCTTTTATTTTAGCAAGATTTTAAGTTTTGGTATTGACATAATTGAGAAACTAATTTGAAGAAAGATGAATGGGTTACTGTTTATAGTACTGACTCACTGAGTTGCAATAAGTTTAGACCTGTCGTATTATATGTGTCTGAATATTAAGAAACATAGTTTGCTAAATATAACAACCGTGATAATTGCTGTATTTAATTTTACATTTCAAGCTTTTACTGTTGGAAAATATTTTGATTATTTCTTTAATAATTTAATTAGTGCACTAAGAATTCAAATTGACAAATGCAGCGATTCTTTGGGTTTCACGGTTCTGAATATTGATGAAAAGCGAAAATGATATACTTTAGTATAAATAGAGGTATGATGGGATTCTGATAGGTATTTATTCTGATATTCTGATAGGTATTGGATTCTGATTCAAGGTGTTGATCGCCTGATAGATATTGGATTCTGATAGGAATCTAATCAGGAGCAATGGAGCATATCCCCATTTGATTGATTCATAAATGGGTAAATGTGATTAATCGAAATTAATTTAAATATTGATACCAATCACAACACATTTAAGTGAAAATATTTTACAGAGTGGATAAAATGGGATACTAAATGGAATCGTCAATTAGTACCTACAGCAACCACATTCGAGTAAACCCTCTCTCCAACCAAATTCTGAGTTAACATCTCCTTCTCATCAACCATCGATATGAGGAAAATAAAAAGCTGATTAATCGTCTTGAAAAGAAGAAATAAATTGTTATCGTGAGACCACTACGCTTATACTTTAATTGAATCCTTGATTATTTCTAAAAAAAGAAAACATAAAATTTCGAGTCTTAAAAAAAGATTCATCGACAAGTAACATACTCTTTACGCACAAACAGCGCAAATGTAAGTGAAAAGAGTGTATAACCGGCAACAGCGTTTTCCATTATCGGGCCAGTAAATCAAGATTTACCCCGCGTGCGATGACCGTAGGAGAACTCGCGCCAGGCGCGCGCGCGCGCGCGGCAGTCCGGAATGATTGACGATCCGCGCGTACCTCCCGCGCGCTCTCCTTCCTTTTTCCCTTTCGTCGCTTCCGCCGTTGTTTCCGAGGGCCGCGGAAAAGGAGCGCGGACGCGGTGCGCGCACCCGCGGCCTGTCGCTGGCAGCTCTCCAAAATATCGTGCAAATAAATCCAGATAAATTCAGAATCGAGAATGCGCGACTATCTGGAGCGAGAAATTCAAGCCGACTCCTGGCCCGGATCTCTCGCCAAACTGGGAACTCGCGAAACTGTTTAACTGGCCGCGCCGCGCCTCGGATTTCCCAAACGCTCGCGCGAGCATCGCCTACCTGCGATTGCGGCTGCCTACGCGACTGGAGGCGCGCTCGCTCGCAATTAAATCGAGGCAGGTGCGCGGGCAGTGGCTTTTTTCCCGCTGCGAGGTGTAAGGAGCTGAGAACCGGTGCTAAAAGAGGGTAGGTCCAAAAAGGAGATGAAGAGTCTTGCGATATCACTAGCCATGAAAGTGGAATGAGTGTTACAGCGTCAGGTGTTTTATCCAAACATGCGGTAGTCGTTTTCTTATCTTTAGAGGTAAAAGTTTTAGTATTTATTTTGAGATTGTGATTAATGGAAATTGTGCTATTAGAGGTTAAATTACTTTACATTTCAGAATATTAAATATTGAAGCTATTCTTTTATAGGATGCGCATCATTCAACGACATAAAATACCCGACATTGTAGTTATTTTAGAAATCACATGGGGTCTATGAATCACGAATTTCCATTTAAAAAAAAGAAGAAAAAAAAACGCACAAATGTTTCCAAGTATTTTGGTGCTTGATGTCGTAACAACTGAATTTGTCTAACGCAAGTGCGAATTCTAATGCACTGTTGCGTGTGAAAGGTTCGACAATAAGAATTAATGGTTGGTGATTGAAAATTTACGATGCTATTGTTTTGTTTCTCGAAAACTATAAAGCAAGACAACTGTGATAAGTAAACCAGAAAGAAAAACTAAATGAAGTTATGAAAGCTGCATCTATCACAATCAGGATTTGCTTAAGATTCTTTAATACTTCGAATTGTATACCTTTTCATTTGTATAAAAAAGTAAATGTCGAATTTGTACCATTCAATGATAAGAGGAAAAATACGATCTGAAGAAGTGATAATTTCTTTCATTCTGAAGAAAGGTGATATCAGTTTTACGATTCGAAGGGTAATATTTCTTGCTCTCGAAATATAGAGTACTGATACTGTCTTAATAAAGATGATGTTTTGGCTCAAAGGAACTGTTAACTCGTTTGCGAATTATCTAAGAAAGTGATAACTTCTTTACGACGTACAAAACTTGGCATCTCAGCAAATGAACTCAAGCAATAAGCCTACTTAACTTATCAGCTTTTTTGAGAAAAAAACTACTGTTCGCAAGCTAAGTATGATCATGTTTCTTAAGTCATAGGTTCATCTTTCTTTCTGGAAACAAAAACGAACTATCACTTTTATTGAACAAAATGTAGGTTAACATCTTGCACCTCAAACTGAGTTATCACACCAATAAATTATCATCTTTCTCAAGTGAAAAGTGAGATACTAGTTTTCTTAGACTAGAATCACGATAAAGCCTTTTTGTTCAACGTGTAACTTACCACTTTTTATAAAAAATGATATTACCATTTTCCATACCTTCAAACGATTGTTTCTCTAACTCACGCGAAATCACTCACTGCATCAACTTTAAAGTAAAGGTACCAATGAATGTCATTTAATCCGCAGGTCACTAAAACTACCAAGGTCCTCCTTCAAAAAACTACCATCGAAATCGCACAAAAAAAACAGTTTACCAAAGAAAAACAAACAAGCACTGATCGATCGCTACCAGCCCACGAGCCACCGATCGTCCGACCGAATTCAACAAATCGGCAAACCGCCGGGCTCAGCTCGCCCTTTAGAGAAGCTCACAGGCGGGTTGATCGCTCGTCGCCTCGCGCCTCCCCCTGTCCCTTTCCCGCGCGATTACGTAACGGGAGCCGCGGGGTTCCGTCACTCGCGGAAGGGAGCCTAGGCGGGAGCGGCGGCTCTCGCTATTTCGGCCGGGGCCTCCCCCTTCGGGAGTTCAAACGCGCACGATCCCGACGAAATTAGCCGGCAGCGGGCCGAGGGGCTCCGCGTCCCGCCGCCGCGTCACCACACGCGTCCGATCCATCGGGCCGACCGGGCCCCCCCGGGTACCTTCTCGCTTCGTCGTCCCCCGGTGCACTCGCTCCTCTTTTTATCGCCGCTGCTGCCTCTCGCTTCTTCCTCCGCTTTACGTCGGGGGTTCACTCGTCGGGTCCTCCTGGAGTATGCGCGGTTCCGCGGAGGCGCGCGCGGTGCTTTCGATCGGGTGTCGTTCGATTTGGAGAGCGTCGCCGGCGACGGACCGAGCGCACTCCCGGCTTCTCCGGCGGCTGCTGCTGCTGTTCCGGCGGCGGCTGACGGGCCGACACACGGCGACGACGACGACGACTCTCCGCGGCCAGCGGGTATTTGTGCCGACGAAAATAACGTATTTCTGCGCGTGCCGCACTCACGCTCACACTCTCCCTTTCTTTTTATCTCGCTCTCTCTCTCTTTCCCTCTCTTACTCTCTCTATGTCTCTCTCTCTCTCTCGCTCTCTCGCTCTCTCTGTTTCTCGGTCGTTCGCTCTCGCTCCTTTTCCCTCGCTCGAGTTATACTTACTTTCTTTATACAAGTTGCCGGTATTCCCGATCATCGCCCTGCGATACCTTTTTCGCCCGACACTTTTTCCCGCGTCGCGAACGAGTTTCGGGCCGCACGCAAGCTCATTAGCACGTCCGGCGGTGGGACGGGCGATTTTGAAAGTCGCGCACCGGCGAATTTCGTTTTTGCCACCGGGGCTTTTTCGCGGTTACGCGACGTCGTGTCGGTGGCGTGCGACGATTGATTTATTTCTTTGGGGATCACTCGTTAATTTTGGCAGTGCATCTTTTTCGATGCATAAAACAAGTTCAATTATTTTTGCATCGTACGTTGAAATATTTTGCTAATTTTGTTAGTTTCTTGTAAATTTTGTTAATTCAATGTTAAGAAAATAAAAATAAACATCAAATTAATTTTTCAGTTGAAGAAGCTATCGATTTAGACCATTCAGATTTGATAAGTCGTAACTGAAAGCAGACGTGTACTTCACTTTAAATGAGTATTTTTCTTCACACAAAGTAACTTTTTATGTTATAAATTAGAATTTATTTTTTCAAGAAATGAAAAAGAATAAATCAATAATTTGTTTTAATTACTAATTATAGGATGCTATTCTCAATATAAAAAAATGTTATTGAATTTAAAGTAATTTAAATCAAAACAGTATATAAATCTTCGTGCTTGCATTATTAATCTATCAATTTCTCGGAATTATTATTATTTCAATTATCGATAAATATGTATTAAATTAAAAAAAAGCAGTAAAACTTATTTAATTTAGAAATGTACTCAAGCATAATTTTAGTGTTTACTGTTCTATTTTTAAATCGTACTCTACATTCACAACCGTCAACAAACCACATTTTTAAAACATAATCATTAAAAAATATCCACAAAATGATTACGAAAAGAAGTAGTAATATAAATGCACTTGAACAGCCGGCGCCTAAAGTTCCTCGTAAAGCGGTAATTTCGTAATAGCTGGTGGGGAAAATCGACACAGTAGTGAATGAAGAGTAGGGAAATTCGAGTATTAATAACTCGTGGCACCGTTGCACGGGCTTCGACGTTATTTTCGCCTCCGATGGCCCGCAACCCCGTTTCATCGGGTTGCTAGTAAAAGTAGTAAAAGACCGGCTGCGCCGCGCCGCTCGCTCCCCGACTAGTTTCTTTCGTGCGTGAAAAAGAAAACCGGGCGCTTGACGGACTGTCGCCGGGCCCTCTTCCGACTCTTATACACACGCCGACGCGAGTTTACTCGCCGAGAAGCGCCCGCATTGCTCTACTTTATTTTTACCCCCGAGCGTTATTTTTGCTCCTTTTGTTGTTCTCCCCATTTTTTGTTTCGTCGTTTTAACGACCGAGGCGGGCCCGTTTTCTGGTTTATACGGTGGATAAAAAAGAATTTTTGCTTTGGTGCACGCGCGGCTTTATTGGGAGAGTTGCGTGTTGTGGAAGAGAAGATTAAAGGAAAAAATTGGTTATTTTACTTACCCACGTCGATTTTAGCCTCGCAAACTGCTTTTCCAGCTGCATTTTCCGCTACGCAGGAAATGTTGCCCGCGTGAACACTCCCTACTTCCGGAATGGTTAGTACTTGACGATCGCCACTGACAGATACCAAAAAATCTTTTCCGTGAACTGGTCGTTCGTTAAAGAGCCATTGGATCTAAATTAAAAATAAATAAAAAAATATTAATGTACAGTTTTCATGCTATATCTCCGTTTCATGATCCTTTTTTAAATGAATTTAAAAGATCTATTAAATACTGAAAAATTCGCGTGAATTACTAATTAATGTTTTTGTTATAGGGTAATTTATTTATTCTCTCACTTTGAAAGAAAAAATTCTGTAAAAGGGACAAAAAAGTCCTGGAATCTTCATCTCGAGCATTCCAGCACTCAACAAGAAAATAATTACACGCACGAAAAATGCCAAAGTAATTGCAGTAATTGTACGAGTTTAAATTTCAAATAATTTGAACCTCCAAAGAAATTTAAAATTTCCCAACTGCATTTCCGCATAAATGAAAGATTACACGGGCAAATTAATTAAATAATTGATGCTTAATATTGAAATTTATTTAATTGTGTCTTAAAACTTCAGCACCATTGAATTAATCTGTCACTTAATAAACATATAATTACTTAATAAGTTTTTAATTATTTAATTGTTTTCTGGTGCTGTAATTATCACTAACGATTGCGCGCTACTTACGGTTAAAAGTAAAATGATTAAAATTAATAAAGTCATGATCCGCGCGAGCCTCGATTCAGACTGAATCATAGGGAAGATGCTCGCAACATTATCATAGGCAAAATACGAATTTACGAGATGCAGAAAATGGCAAAATGCTTTTTGGCAGATCTTACTTCTTGAATAACACTGCTATTTGTTTAATTCATAGATATGCCACGAGCGCATTTGCCGCTAATTAAAATTTACTGCATTATAAGTAGAGCCTAACTGCCTATTTTAAACTTAATAATATAGTATGCTAATTATCATTGATTCAATAATTATTAGCTCTTTAACTTTTTTATTAATATGTTGCTTCTAAAATAGATTTAAAAACTTGGAAATTTGTGTGCATTCTTGCTATTAATATACTTCTGAAAAATCGTAAAATAAAATATTCTATTTATAAAGAAATTCATGGTGTCGTTTAAATTCTTATTGATAAAACTGTCGAAAAATATGAGCGCATACATTCATGTTCATTAAAGTCAAAATATATATTCGCGAATGAGAGAAGTGAGCTGATTCTAAATGATCTTCTCATTGGTTGATCTATTTTTGCACTTCGATCGTGATCAAGACACTATGTTTATTTGACGGGTCCACGCGTAAAATTAAATTTGTATTTTACAGGAATTACAAATATTTGAATGCATTTGTCTAGTTTCCATCTTCACAACTAGCTTAAATGTTAAATTACAGATATTAAAATTTATATAGAGCATAATTCGAAGAGCTACAATACAATCGAATACATTAGCTTTTTAAAAGTGAAGTGTGCATATTGTACAATAGATCATTACATTTTTTAATAATTTAATAACACTGGTGTACAATTTGTATTAAATTATGAAAATTAATAACTAATAAGACATTATAAGTCTTTTTAGCCTCTGACGTTTAATCACTATAGGTAGAAATGATTAAATTGATCTCTTTATTGCTATAAGGAAACATTCAACATTTCTATACTAATTTTGAACCATTATCAGGAGTTTGGAAAGAAAATTGGAAAAACTTTGTAAGTCTTTTATTAAAAGTAACTTAGAAGATCGCTTTTATCACTTCTACCCTCAGTAATATAAGAAATAATATTTTTCACAGCTGACATTTAACACACTTTAAACTATATCAAAATTTAATTTTCTTCACATTTAACATTTACACCGCCAATCTGAATGATGTATTTATCTAATTAGAAACCAATTACCACTAAAACCCCCCGTTACCCAAGAATTACGCAGAATGATAAAAAAAAATTGGGTACAAACCTTAGGCGATGGTTTCCCAACAGCGATGCATTCGAATTTGGTTGGCGCGCCCTCGGCGACGCTGCGGCTCTCGAACTTCTCCTTGAAGTAGGGCGCAACGAGTTTCTCTTCCATCTGCACGACGTCGTCCTTGCGGTGCTGGAAGTCACCCAGCACCTTGACCACGAGTTTGGCGAAGGACTTGGCCTCGCCGGCGCGATTGGTCGCCTTGGCGGTGTAGTTGCCCTTGTCCTCGGGGAGCACCGGCGATATCCTCAGGACGCAGCCGCCGCTCTCGTCCGCGAGGATGCGAACTCGCTCGCTTTCGGCTAGGGCCTCGCCGTTCAGCTGCCAGATCACGCTGGGACGCGGTTCACCGGTTACCGCGCACTCGAACACGGCTTCCTCGCCCTCGGCTATCAGCAGGTCCGTCAGCAATTTCACGAATTTCGGCGAGCTCTCGGCTGCTTCCACTCCTCTTGCTGTTGGCGAAATAATTTAATATTTATTAAAAAGATTAAATTATTTAATATATGAGTTTTATTGTAAAATTTATTATGTGAGTTTTATTGTGTCACACTTGTTGTAAGGAGATTAACACGTGGGTTTGTTACTTATTTGGATCATTTGAAATTTTTCGAAGAAATATTGATTTTAATGATCGAATGTTTTTAGAGTAACATTTTTTACTGTTACAAAGCTTCCTCTATGAGCAAGCATAACATTGTTCATAATTGAAAGTTAACGATTTCATTACTTGGGTATCATCATATGTAACAGTTGACCAGTAGTTACTACTACCAAATCTATGAATTACTAAAAATATAAAACCTTTTGTATAAACTCCGGGAAATATAAAATGTTTAACCTGCTAAAATTTACAAAAACTGAAGAGTGAACGTGATAAACAAATCAGTGAAATATTCAACGGTTGAAGATTGACAGTTAAATGTCTGTGTACGATTTACATTTTTCAATAAACGAACGAATGCAACTACCCTGGTAAAAAATTAATTATAAAATGGTCAGAACTGGCTAATTTAAAAGGAAATTATCCATATTTATGGCTGTACATATACGATTGCCTACTAAAACTGAACTGCTTCTGCATTTATACATTAGCATTTTCACTTAGTTACATAAGCGCGCGCATAATACAAGTAAGAGTAGTCACAATGCAAGTAACAAAACCGAAATCTTACGTGTGATTTTTAAACTACATTCACTCGACGCTTCACCACCATCATTAATTGCCACGACTTTATAGGTGCCGGCATCATCCAAAAAAGCTTCGTGAATCACTAATGAACATCTATCACCTTGGAAAAGCAGTTGAAAATCTGCCGATTCTTTCACTGGCCGATCGTCGTGGTACCAAATAACCTGAAACCAATATTATTTATTAGTACTTGCGAAGTACGTGACAGTAGCAGTATTCATTGATTTTTTAAGAATTTTTCTATTTTTAAAAATAATTTTACTGATTAATCTCATATTGACTCGTAGAGCCAAGAAGATAATAAAAAACTTGATTTATGACTAATGAAAGGTAATACAGTAGATTATTGGAGTAAACATTGCAATTGTCAATCTGCGACTAAAGAAAGCTAATGTTGCAAGTAACTTTTCGTGATATATCATTTTTAGTTAATCGTAAACAAGTAAAAAGAAATTTCCTCCCCCCGGACCTAGGGTACCATATTCTCTCCCTGCGAATAAATGAAAATGTGCTAATTCTGACTTTTATAAACATTTACATGTGATCTGGGAGATTCTTTACTTTCACTCTTTAGGTGCAAATCTATTTATCACTTTTCTTCGCAAAAAAATGATATATTACGTATCTCCTCCACATGTTAAGGTATACCTCAGGCTCCGGCTGCCCGATGATGACGCAGTCAAGCCTGGCGCTACCTCCCTCGACGATTTCCAGGTCCTTGAGTGGCAACTGTATCCTGGGCGCCTTCGGCTCCATGTCCCTCGCGAGGACCGTGGGCTGCTGCGTCGCCGCCTCGGAGTCGGTCGTGTCCGAGGGCAGGGGCTTGACCTTGACGGCGACGTCGCAGCCGGCCGTAGCCTCGCCGGCCGCGTTGCGCGCCGTCACCTCGTACCTGCCCGCGTCCTTGGGATAGGCCTCCAGTACGACGAGGCTGCTCCGCCCGTCGTCCGAGTGTATCTGCCGAAAGACGACGCACGAGGGGTCATTTCCTCTTTCTCCGCGCAATCACCCTTTTTTCTCCTCTCGTTCGCTTTCTTCGCCCCCCCTGCTCGGGGGGTGAAGTCTTGTTGCTCGGATTCGCGTGGCGAAGGTGAGCCGAGCTAGCGAGGCGTTTTTCTAAAAATACAGCACCGACGAGCAGCGAGGAAGCGAACGAAGGAGAAGCAAGAGAGAGATAAAGAGAGGTAGAGGGAACGAGACTAAATTAGATGTGCGGGTCTTTTGAATTATAAGACTTGGGTTAAGGGCTGACGCGTGACCTTTCGCGGTGCAGCACAATTGACCGCTCAGCGAAGTTTCAGCAAAGCTTTTGATCGAATTTTTTTTTTGGAAAAAGATTTGTAAATTTGGGAGATGTGGTGTTTCAAAAGAGCCATTATTATGATTTTTTTTTGGAAATTTCGAAATATTCTTTGGGGTTTGTTTTGAAAACATTGGATTGTGCTGTATCTGTTGGTGAAAGAGGTAATTAAAATTTATAGGGCACGACGCGGATGGGTGGAAATTTATTAATATACCTTGACAGTTTTAACTTCATCTAATGCTTTTCCGTCATGCGTCCAAATAAACGAAGGAGGTGGAATTCCAGTAGCTTCGCACTCCAGTGTAATTGTTTCTCCAGTTGTAACTGATACATTTGACGGAGAAGTGGTAAATTCAGGTTTTGTCAAAAGTTCAACTTCTTCTTTGGGATTTGATGCTGAAATAAAAAATGAAGTGTAAATAAATTTTTCAGCAATGTCTAAACAAGTAAAAATATACAATTAATATTATGAATCCGATAGAAAGATTAATAGATTGTCGTTCAAAAATACTGATCATATCAACGTGTTTGCCTATTAATAAGTAAACATTTTAACCTATTTTCATTTTAAAATCATAAGTATAAAAATAGCAGGTCAGATCTACAACGCAATATAAATGCACAACAAAAATTATACGCAATAACACCAAAATGATAATGATGCCTATCAAAATTTAGTAATTTAATTAAATTTTGCAATCTTTTGTGTACTGCAATGCGTATGACAATATATTTACTTATTTCCCTTAAATATAATTCATGTAAGTCACATATAAAAATTGCAATTTTTGATGTCACGCTACTTAAAATTTTGCAATCTTTTGTGTACTGCGATGCGTATGACAATATATTTACTTATTTCCCTTAAATATCATTCATGTAAGTCACATATAAAAATTGCAATTTGTGATGTCACGCGACATAATTAGCCCAATGAGCATGACACATCATCGTCTTGTTAAAAAAATCTTAATCGATCTTGTAGAACAACAGTACAAGTAAACAATGTTTAAAATTAGTACGAGCTATGCACGTACAGCACAGCTAGCTGTTCTCTTTACCTTCTACCGTCAACGAGGCGGAGGTCGCGGCTTGTCCGATCCTATTAGCGGCTTTACACGTGTACGTGCCTTGATCGCCGGGGTATACTTCGTCAAACTTCAGAATCGCCTCGCCGTTATTGTACGTCGTAACGTAATCGGGCGAATTATCGATGTTAACGTCGTTCTTGAACCACTGAACCGTGGGTAATGGATTACCCTGCACTTTGCATTCCAACTGATGCGATTTACCTTCACTCGCCACCGATGGACTCAATTCCTTGACGAACACCGGTGGGCTTAGTTGCTCTTCCGGTGAGGTCTCTGAAAAACATTTGTTTTTTTGGTTTAAAAAATTCAGAAGAATTTAAAATTTTTCGTTTTAGCAAAAGAAGTAGCTGTTTATTACCGCGGAAATTGTATAAGAAAAATTTTCTTCTTTAAATTTAACCTTGTGATTAATGTTGGAATAGAAACAGAATTACGTTACGCGCGGGCACCGAACGTTATGTGCGGGGACCGAACTTTATGTGTGGGGGCCGAACGTTATGCGCGCTCGCAAATTATTACGCGTATTAAAAAAGATTTTGCTTAAAGTATTGATTATGAATTTATTTATTTTTATTTTAGTCAATTGTTTTTAAGCAATCATAACTTAAGAGCATCAGAAGAATCATAACAACAAAAAGAACAACAGCTGGTGAATAGAAAATAGACTTTCTTAAGTAGCTGGAAAAATACATATCTTCGTCAATGTGATAGATTAATCTATAATAATTAATTAAAATTAATTCACGTACTAGAATGTAGTGAACCCTTTTTCCAAAATTTCTCTGTCCAAAATAGATTTAACATTTATAATATTATCGTCGATTGAAACAAATATTCTTTCAGTTCCTTTTCTATTTTTTTTTCTTTTTTTTTTCATTTTATTTATACTTTTTTCTTCTTTTTTCACTCTTGTCAACTTTGTCAATGTGAAAGCTCAGAGCTAATTTTAGGTGAAAGAGAAAAATTGAATTTTGACTAAAGCAAACGTAGAAAAAAAAATATTTAAAGAAGACACCGATCCAGTCGACACGATACCTTTAACTTTTAAGACAGCTTCGGTCTCGTCCGATCCCATTTCATTGGTCGCTCTGCAACTGAACTTAGCGGAATCCTCGGCGAAAGTCTCTTCGATCGTGAGAGTGCACCGGCCGTCCTCTTCGTATTTCGTCAGATAATCCGGATTATTTAGAATAGGAATGCCATCCTTGTGCCAACTGATTTCCGGGCGCGGATGACCGACTACTCGACACTCGAAGCTGAATTTTTCTCCCTCCTGTATCGTCGCATCGTAAAGCAAAATCGTAAACTCGGGTTTGGTGGAAACATCGTCGATGATCGGCGACTCGGGCACCGCCGGCTGCTCCTCGGGGATAACCGTCTCTTCTTTTACGATTTCGTCTGATTCTATTATTGGCGTTTGCTCTTGTTTGATGGTGGAAATGTGCTCTTCTTCTATTTCGGTCTGCAATTGTTTAATTTCAATTTTTAGCGTAACTGAGCTTTTGAATTTTAGTAAATATATGTAAAATTTCTTCTAAATCGAAAGCTAACATAAGTAAAATGCGTCTAAATTAAAAGAAATGAAATTTATAAATATAGGTGAAATTTCTTTTATAAAATTACTTCTTTAAAGTTCAAAATAATTTGGAAGATTGTATTATATAATATGAAGTACCAACAAAGTGTGATCTTTGTGATTTTATAATTATTTATGACACTTTAAAAATGTTTTTTTATGTAGTTTTGAATTTTGTAAACAGTGTAATTTACAATAATAAACTATTTCTCATTTTTATATTGTATTTTCAAAATGATTTTTTCTTAATATAGAAATTTTGTATGAAAACAACATATTGTGATTTATTGGTACGAAAATATAAAATAAATTTATCTTCGTAGCCATTTAAAAAACATGTTAATAAAATAGACTAAGATTTGAAAAAGATTTTGAAAAAAAACGATAAAAGTTTCTTTTGAGTTATTTGGAAATCAAAGTTCAACATTTTTAGAAAATTACAGTATGGCGATGTATGTGCATCTAAATTTTGTTTTTTAGAGACGTGTGGAATAAATAATTAAAACAAATCGATTTTTGTTTCTCAAAAAATTTCCCCTTTTTAACGCCGTTTTTTTATTCGTACTCGAAATACTATTACAGGTTACACACAAGAGAAAAAAATGTAATCACTTTTAGAACTCACCTTGTGCACAATGTGAACCTCCTTGATGACGGTCTCCTCGACGAAGCCCGGCGTCGGCGCGTCGACCTCGGCCGGGGCGTCGGTCTGCGCGGCCGCCGTGGCCACCTCCTGCCGGCGGCACTTGTCGCGCTCGGCCGCCTCGGCCAGGAGGGCCAGCCGGCGCGCCTCCTCCGCCGCCTTCTCCAGGGTCTCGGCGGTCAGCTGCTCGGCGAGGCGGCGCGCCGTCTCGGCCTCGGCCGCCGCGGCCTGCGCGGCGCTCGCCTCCGCCTGGGCCTCGCGGAGCCGCGCGTCCGCCTCCTCGCGCTCGCGCTCGAGCTGCCGCTGCATGTCCTCCGCGTTCCGCAGGTTCTCCGCCAGTGTGCGCAGCTCCGACGAGATCACCGCGAACGAGTCCAGCATGTCGCGGTTCTCCACCACCAGATCCGTGAACTGCGGCAGCCGGTCCGTACCTGGGGAGCCGAGGGGGGTCGCTTTTTTGATGTTATAATTATAGTCGCGTTATTGATGCGTTGCGGGGACGGCGGAGGTGCCGCTTCTTTTTCATAACACTTTCTTTCTTAATTTACGAGTGTTTTGAGATGTCCGAGTCGTTTTGTCGTAATGTTTCGATCTTTCAATAAAAAGAGTCGTGAGAGATGTTTACTTTTGACCGGCTGCTCTAAATTTCGCGTCTCTTTTAATATACTTTAAAGATTTTCAATCTTTTTATTTAACTAAAATTTTTTTTTATAAATGTTGCAGCGATCAATTGTACAATTACATAACTTACCGAAAATTTTAGTCGACAAATCACGAATTTTTTCTATTCTTTGATCTTGTTTTTCTTCGCCAGGCTTTAGGAAATTGTCAATATCTTGAAGAAGATTAGTTGCATCATCCGGAGATTTGACCGACGTCGCTTTTCTAGCTACGACTATGAGCAATTTACTTCCTTCTTTAAACCACTCTCTAGCTTCATCGAGTAACTCGAAGTACTGAATGCTTGAATTTATTCTTTGTCTCGTCTCGTCTGTAAGTTTCTGCAATGTTTTCAGCTTGTCTTGCAAGCCAGTTAGTTCCTTCTGAATCTTCGGTAAGTGTTTACCAGCAGTCATTTCTGTGTTCCTTACAAACTCTTCAATTCTTTGTCCCAAAATCTGTGAATTAAGTATAATTAACAAGATGCATATATATCGCTACTTTTGTAATGTACATTTTTTAAATATCGCGCAGAAGCTTTATGGAAATGTGGTCTCATTTTGTTTCGTTGATACTGCGGAAGTAGATTCTCAATGCATCCTCATTAAAAGTTGCAATGGATATTAGAGGCACTAACGGATCGTAAAAACCATTGCAATGGAATGAAACACTAAAGTATATAGCTTTACAAAAAGTAATTGATCCGAGTATAAGACTGCACCATTATATCTTTGAGTTTTTGGGTCACTATTGTCAAACCTAGGATCCGTTTTACTCCCGCAGAACTAAATGAAGGTCATTCGAAGGTCATCTTTCATATTTCAAGAGATATCTGTTTTTACTGAAGGTGCGAGTAATTCTACGTTATTTGGATAATAGGTCAAATTGAACTTCAGAGATGATCTTCAAAGGCCAAGTTCTATATTTTAAACAAGAGCGAATGTCATTGTTAATGGCAAGAAATCATTTTCATCAATCGTTCATCTGTGTTTGCTTATTATATGTGCATAAATCTGTCTATTGATCATAGAATGTCCAGCAGATGACCTTTGAAGGTCAATTTGACATGTAGATCAAACAATATCTGAAGCTGACCTTCGAATGGCCTCAAACTAGTCCTGAACGAATCAGACGGATCCTGGACCCGGAATTAGCAACATAAAGACATAAAGATCGTAATATATTAGACCGATAGTTTTTTTTTTAGGGCTGTGTATTTCAGTATTTTCAGGTGCATTATTTTCGCATATTACCCATACCAACTTTTAATCAGGATATCTTAAAGAATATGATTTCTACAAAATTCGCAGCCAATCCCCTGTGATTCCAACAAAATTGGCAGGGATTGTCCGATATAAAAGTTATGAACGTTAAAAAAGAAGGAATAGTGCAAACAATTTACAAAATTTTGAATCAAAGGAAAAGATAATTTACATTGCAATTATTTCGATAGCTTTAGTTGCAAAGTTTCTTACGTCTAAAGTCTTTTCGAACTGTAAAAATGCCTCGGAGGCTCCTTTTGCAGCAGCAAGACTCTCTCCTAACCATCCGGTAATCGTTCCGAGCTGATCGGCTAAATCACGGAGTTCAGCATTGATCTTGTCCAAATCGTCTCCAAACAAACAGAAATCAAGTCTCTCTTGGAGGCGCGTCTTGGTCGACGAGGAGTATCCATTCCACTTGTCCACAACTAGTCTGAAGGCCTGATTGAGCTTGTCGATGTCTTCACGGGCTGCATCAGCGGGTTCCAACGATTGAATCTTAATGATGACCTTTTCCGATTCCTGCTTCGCTCGTTTGAACGTCTCGGAGAGCGATCGACCGAGGACCTCCACTCGCTCCAAAAGCGCTCGTACCTCGTGTAGTGTTTCGTTGTTATAGTTCGGAGAGGATTCGATACTTTGTTGTTGAGCATCGATTTCTTGCTCCACCTTGAATCATTATTGATTATGGATTAAAATTATAATTCATGGATCGTGTTAATTCATGGATCGTGTTAATTCATGGATCGTGTTAATTATCATACTTATTATAACATACCTGTGAAAACTTTTCAAATACAGATATGAGATCATCTAGTAGACTTTTGTAATCTGATGCTGTTGTTCGCAGTTTTTCAGAAACTTCCGACATCTTTCGTCTAATCAGAATATTGAAGTCATCATCTGCTTAAAGTTATTGGATTGGTTATTATTTGTTTTGTACATCTCATTATAAAATAAAATTACCTTTCTTTCCAAATCCTTCAATAGCTTTAATTTTTGAATCCAATTCATTAATTGCATTGCTCAATTCAGGAAGAATTTTTATACGTGTTATTTCAAGATTTTTTAAGACATCCTGTGGATTTTTTGAGTCACATGTTATAACTGGATACAACTGTTCTCTGAACTTCGAAACCCATTGTATGGTCTAAAAAGAAAAATTTTAGAGTTACATTTGGTCTCAATTCAAGTTAAATTTTAAAGATTTCTTCGTGACTTCAAGTAACAGTGATTAACGTACCCTTGTACTCTCTTCTAAACGTTTTTCTTGTTCTATCCGAAGCTCTTTTTGTATCGTGACGGTAGTCACCATAGTTTCATATTTCTGCGTCACCGTGAACTGACGATTTGCAAACTTCTCCATAATCGTTTCAACGCATAGGCAAGCTCGAGACACATCGAGATAAGAATCAACAATCTGTAAAAAGAGAAATCTTATTAATTAATTTCGACAAATTAAAACTAAAAGAACACAAATTTCATAAATAATTCCTTTACCTTAGCACTTTCGTCTAAGAATTTCTTTCCGGTGCTCGTCAGATTCACGTATCGAGGCTGAAGAGTCGCCCACCTTCTCTCCAGCTCCTTCATCTGAGCATCGCTGATATCATCAGCGTGCCCTTTCAGTTCTTCTTCAAGCTGATCTAGATCTCCCTCCAAATCGGCAGCCGACTGATGGAAATCGACGTACATCGAAGCGAGCTTCAATCGAGCTTCCAAAGCACTCCTCGACATATTCCAAGAAGTCCTTAGAGCTTCTACCTTTTCGAAGATGTCGACTCTTTCAGTGTTTTGCAGGTGTTCCAGTAAATCGCTAGGTATGACCTCACGGTCTAGCCGACGGACTTCCTCTGCTCTTTTGTCCAGGTCCTCCAATAATTGCACGTGGAGCTGTCAAACAACAAATTTATTAAATTATTAAAAATTTAAACAGAACTTGCAAGAAATTTATTTTCAAAAATATTTACTTTTACTAAGATTAATAATTGAGGGTTTGGAATCTACAACTAAATTAGCACTATAAGTATAGGTGTAAATGACGTTAATGTGGTTATAGAATCTGAATCTTCAATTATATTGAATATTTCTCTTAAAAATGAAAAAAAAACTGTATGTCATTGAATAGGTTAATCAAAAAGAAGAATCAGAAAAGTTTGTTTCTCACCTTGTAAAAGTCGCGAGCCATTGGCAAATCGCTACCCATATCCTGATGGCCTCTCAAAAAGGCTTCGACTATGCTTGAAAGCCAGTTCGACAGCTCCTCGTACCTCTCGACGAAATCGCTGAGGCATCGTGACACCCGTACGTTTTCTTCCCGATGAGCCGTGCAACGTTCGAGCAATCGAATTTTACGGTCTTCGATTTCTTCTACCGTACGTCTCACACCCTGACAACAGCGTGAAATGCATCGTTAGTGAAATAAAAGAAATGATTTTCAAGGTAAATTAAGCGGAATCGATGTATTTTATTTGTACTAGTTTTGCAAAATTAGGCTTTATCATTTATAAAAATACCATTTAAAAAAAATTATCTGTATTACATGAAATTTTATTGCTAAAAGAATGCAGTTTTTACTACTGTTATTTACAATAGTTATTCTCATTGAATTTATTCCTGATAAAAATTTAAAAGGGCAGTCTAGCTTTTTCGTAAGTATGAAAAACTGTTTGTGGGTATGAATGATACACTTTCTTCAATGATTTCAAGCCATTTACTAGATTTGTTTAAAATTCACTATTACTTCGGCAGATAGAATAACTCAAATATCTTCAAACTGAACTAAATAAAAAATAATTAACCAACTTTTCTATGTATACATGTTGCATCTTTACGTTACGTAGGCTATATGTTGCAAGAAAATATTTGAAAAGAATTTAAAGATTCTGAGTTTTATTCATGTCCACAAACAAGTCATTTTTCGCAGCTTTAAACAAGCTTTCCTGTCCCTTCAAATTTTTACCATCGATTCATTAATTCATTAAAAGGACAGTTACATTTCTCAAGCTTAGTCCCCGTTCAAGGTACCAATCTACGCCTTACATGATACACGCCCTCGTAATTTACATGCGAGTACTTCTCCACGCATGAAAATCACGTCGAATTAACGCCCGATCATTGATAGTCTATTTATACCGGCCTAGGAAGTAACTCCGTCCCCGACAAAAGAATCTACATACAAGATCGGAGGCGCGCACCGGGAAATCGCCGTCACGGTTGACGCCCGACGCTTTACGCGCTCGGACCCCGAGTCGTGCGAGCGTGTAATCTACGGATCAGTCGGCGTCGAAAAAATTCCGCGTGGCAGGCCGAGCATGTCGCGCTCGGGGCTCGCGTAAAAATCGAGAAAAGCGAGCGCAATGTATGTACTTACCTCGGCGCCGGGCGCACCCCTTCCCGTGATCTCGAGGAGGGCGTGACCTTCCGCCAGGGGAGCAGCCGTCACCTCCTCCAGCGCCTTGGCGGATTGCGCGTGCAGCCGGGCCAGGCCCTGGGAACGCGGGGGATGCTCCGTCGTCGCCAGCTGGATCTCCAGCTGGTCCAGCTTCGTGTATACCTGCAGTAATATGATTTTTTGAAATGTTTGGTTACCGATCTTAAAAGGCTAATTTCTCGTTTCATTCAATAAATTTTGGAACTAACGACTAATTTGGACCAGACGCCCTTTTTCTAGTCTTAAAAGAATGTGACCCTACGTTAATAATCATGTTATTTAAACAATTGAATTAACAAAACGAAAAAGGGAAATTATTGGTAACCATGTATAAGGTAAAGAAGAAATGCATCCCCTTAAGAGATTTCTATTTGTGTTTGAACTTTATGTCCTGCTGCCGAGTTAAGCAAGCGATTAATTCTCATTTTTAATGTTTAAAATGTGGCAGAGGCAGTAAAATAAAAATGCAGGGTATGCACCTGCTTAGTCGTTAATTTTCTATCATACCACTTAAGTGTTTTAAAGATATTTTTATTATCTTTTTTATTGACCATTATAAAGATACGAAGTCTATATTTATCTTTTATGAAGTATACCCAAGGGAGCATATTACTAAAAACCAGAACTTATTCATTAATTAAGAATACGTGTCCCATCAACTTACGCGGATACAAACGACTCACTCCCTCGTGTCAATCAATCGATCGATATAAAATGTCCCCAATGGAACATAATAGAGCGTAATAAATGCAAATAGGATTATCAGTTGGAAACAGCGAGCGGCAACCGGTATTTCACGGGCAGTTACAACGCCGCTCTCTCGGCGCATAAAAGCGATTAACTTACCGATCGGACGGATTCGAAAAATGCGAGGGCCCGATTCAGCATGAGCTCGTACTGATCGAGATCGTTTATGTAATCGGCCGCGGCGCCCAGTATGGCGTAGGCCTGCTCGGTTGCTTGCTCGCCGGCGAAGTGCCCGGAGGACACCAGCTGCTCCGTCTGCTTCGTGATTTTGATGGCTCTGTCCTGAATGTCCTGTACAATTGCAGTTTATTAACGAAGGCTAATTTACGGCCGGGGCTTTTTAAATAAATCACCGTCGAAAGTTTTCAGTTTAAAGATTGAAAATTGAAGAAAGTGTTGGTTAAATACCGCGGATGAAGTTCAGTAACGAAATTTAGTGCGAATGGGGAATTGAAAATAAAATAATTGTCATCGTGTACTTATGTGTCTGTAGATGTACGTACATTAATTTATGTGCACGTAAGTTTCCGTAGATGTACATACACTTCCGTAGGTGTACGTACCTTCATGAATCTGAAATTAGCCACCACCAGACTAGCCACGGCCAGTTGTTCTCATGATCGGTAGTCAATCATACCGTTTTTCTCACTTACTGAATGAAACAAACAACAATAATAG
>UXGC01001006.1:0-39644 GCA_900480045.1 Eurytoma adleriae
GTAAAAAATATTTGTAAAATTATCATAAATTGTGCTTACTAATTTTAAAATAGGATAAATATCTGATGTAACAAAGGGGTAGAAATGTTACTAAGGTAGTTGTTTTAAATTAAAATATTTTATTATTTCACATTCGCGTGTATAAATGATTTCTATAACAAAATTAGTGTTATTCACTAACTGCACAAGTCAATATTTTATCCGATTATTTAAAGCTCTGACAATGTCAAATCAGAATTTTTATTCCTCATCAAATTCATTTCATTTAACGACTTTGCTTTTTCTTTTTAAAGCCAGTTCATCCAAAATCAATAATTGCAAAAATTAATATTTTGAAAAAATTTCTATTTATTTGTTGTAATCCATTACATAATTCTGGTACAACAAACTATTAAATTTCTACTTTTATAAAATAAAAAAAACTGGCTTTTAATGCTTAAGGATTATGTGTGATATAACAATACAGGTTTAATTTATGAGCAGATTTTGTTAACCTGCTACAAAGAAATACTTCGTTTGAAAAAAGTTTTGTATTTTTTTGTTATCGAAATTTTAATGACGTCGAGGATAAATTATGAATTTTATCAACTATGTTTTTATTGCACTAACGGCTTAACACATTTGAAAGTACCATACACGAAAGATTGTTATTTTTTGTGAACATGGGAACTATTCAGTTCTCAACTTTTATTTTAATTAATAAATAGTTGTTAAAAAGTAATATTTACTTTGTAATATTTACTTTGAACCTTTCTTGCTTGTCGTCAATGTTACATAAAATTAAAAGTTAAGATAATATAAATAGAATTACATTCAATAATGCATAAGTTATACAAGTGTACATACTGTAATTCAACTGCTTCTATCTGTAAGGACTAAGCACATAAAAAAGTACAAAATCAACGGATAACGAAAGTTCGAACAATGAAAAAGATTTTTAAATTTTAAGCTAAGTGCGATTGATAAAAGCAGTCGTAGCAACAATTTAATTTAATCGATTCGAAATCGATGCGTTAGCTTAGTTAATATTATTACAACGCAGAAAGGCAAAACTTTGGTGGAGGTAAATATCACGTTTCAATAACTACATACCAAAGAAAACAAAAGACTACAAGAACAGCCGCGAGAGCGTGTTTCCATTCGCGTTTAGTGCGTAGCCGTGAGTTGCCAGTACTGGAGTAGGCGCTCGCCCCGAGGCAGAGCCATGGAGTTGGGCCGCTCGAACGTCAGCATGATGTCCTTTACCTTGTTTTTGAGCTCGCGATCGAAGATGTGGCCGCCGGTGCGCTCGAGGGCCGAGGCCATGTCGTATTCGACTGAAGGCAGAGGTTCGCGTATGAACCTCGCAGCGGTGGCTACGTTCGGCAGTATATGGCACTGAAGGGCTTTGATTTCCCAGAGGCTGCTCAGCAGCGCATTGCTCTGGAGAGGATCGCGTTCCTCCATGAGGAACGGATCGCCGGCACCCGTCTCCTCCTTAGCGATTATTTGGTTGCCCTGCGGATGATCAATCAGACGTTTAAGGCCTGGATGTCGCAGTAGCAGATTTCCGATAAACAGCAGGATTATCAGAATGTCCTCGGGAGGTGCGACTAGAGTCAGCCGGGAGAGTCTTTTAGCGAATGCGGCTACGAGCGCTTCTGGTAAATGTCTGTAAAGATGAAAAAATTATGTATAATAATAGAATGATGCTTATAAATTTATAATCAATTGATTATTGTACATTTTAAATTGATAGTGCTTTTTGTAATTACAATAATCAATATTTGACTACTTACGTTGAACTAAGGAATAAATCAGAAAGGTAGAACAATCGTGCTTTGTATTTCGTGTGAAATATTTCAGGTTCAAACATGGAATACAGTTTTGTAAAAATGTTTGGATAATCTAGATTATGTTTGGTGACTAATATAAAAACTCCTTGAAGTGCTAATAAACCTATGGGACCATCTGCGTCGAGAGAGTCCATTAAAAAGTCTGTCATTAATACTGGCTTTTCCAAATGCGGCATCACTCTTTCCAGAAGAACAATAAGCAATTGTTTATGAATCTGAGGTGTCAACTCCCAATGCATTATGCAAGACCAAACTTTGTTTAATGCTTTTTTAGCACTAGCATAGTCACATTTGAATTCACCAGTAGCTAAACAGATAAAATAACCGTTAATAAAAGAAATCATTCTTAACAATTAATAATTCAGAGAGCACTAAATTTACCTTGTTGTGGTCTACAAAGTAATTCTTGATTATCACTTCTATCTTTTTCTAAAAATCAAAATAAATTTTAAGAAAGAAAAACTAAGAGAAAGAAAAATAATAGAATTGAAATGCTTACGACTGTTATTACTATCTTGTACCATAGGCAGTTTGTGCACAAATTCTAATAAATTCCTAATATATACATTTTGTGGTTGCCTTTTAGGTGTTAACGCTGGAAGACTCTTCCACGTAAAATACAATGCATCCGAATAATTTGATATTTCTTGACATCTTGCAATGAGATTGAAATTCTCTCTCTCTGGTGACAAGATTTTCATAATAATTGATTTAAGTCTGTGTAGTGGAAAATAATACTCTACATTCTGTACTGGATCAATGGGTGATTTCCCTTCAGCTGCCATCAATTTAATGGCAGTTGTTAAAGCTTGCATCTGTATGGCTTCACGAGGATCTTCAAAGGCGTTCAATATTTTCTGCCACACTTCTTCATAGCAATACCGCAACCAATTAACGTATTTCAGTTCAGCTGTCGGCTCTAAGTAAAAAATATGTAACTTGTTAACACAATTATTCTAGTCAGCTTTTAAGTATACAATTTCACTTGTGTCTCCAGATTATCATCACAAGAGAAATCATAAATAAATTGCATATAATTACTGCTCAAGAAGATCCCCTTTGTATGTTGTAACAAGGGACTATTGATCTGTGCATAACTAAGTACAGGCTTTTATCCAAAACTAATAAAATATTTAAAGATTATAAATTTAGAAGAAAATTAAAAAAGAATGAAAGAAGCATGCCTTGAAGTATTTAAGTACTCAGGAGAATGGTATTGTTCTAATAAAAAGCTCTTTAGAGACTCAAGGATAAAAAGCAGCCCTTGAATACGTCAAAAGTTTTACAAATTACGGTAGAAGCGACTCCGAAATCGAACAAAGGCCGTCAACTCGCTTAAAAAGAAGGCAAGCCTAAAAAACCGGCCATTTTTGCAAGAATCACATTCGAAACAACGCAAATACCGTCGGGCGATACCGCCGATGCGTTAGGCGCACTATCGGCCACGCAGCTCGGGCCAAGGACTCACCTGACACCGCCAGTGCTATCGTGGGCTCCAGGTACATGTCCCCGCGCCTCAGGATCTCCCCGAATATGGTCTCCATCGTGAGGATGCAGGCGAGTGTGTGGCCCTGCAAAGCGTCAAGAACGTTGTTAGAGCGAAACGTCAGTGGTTAACCTCAAAACGGAAGGGAGCACAGCGTCGTCCGCGAGGAGCCCTAAACGCCTCGACCTCTTACCTCCCACATGCCCATGATGTCGGCGAGGTTGTTGGCGTGCTTGCGCGAGCCCAGGAACTCGTGGGCCCGCTGTCGCAGCAGCTTCGTCGACATTTTCTGGGCAGTAGTAATACCACCGCCGGGGGCTCCCGCACTCGCCATCATCGCTGTCTCGCGCCGCGCTGTCCGCTGACTTCGCTGCAGAATGCAGATGACAATTGTCCGCTCGCGGCGATGCGATGCGCAGTCTGGTCGCGGCTGGGATGGATGGGCCTCCTCGCCGTTCGCGCTGCTGCCGCCTGCTGATCGCCTGCACCCCGCAGCTCCGCCAGCAGCCTCGGTCCTGACGTCACCAGCCAGCCAGCCGGACCTTTTTGCGATTTCCGACGTTCCCTCCCCTCCGCAAGCGCCCTCCGCGCCGCAGCTCTTTCGTGCCCGTTGTCGTGCCCGTTGACGTGCCCGTGAGCCCGTCCCACCACCGCGCACTCGCGCAAATCGCCTGAATAATGGAAAGAGGAAGAAGAAAAAAGGCCTCGATCCGCGGGCCACGGCTGCCTTTATGTAATTTCGCTTGGTACATACGATTCGATGTGCTCGTGATCTTGAAACAGTCGAAGGTAGATACACTTATTGCATTGCTCGAATCTTCATTTTATATTAAATGTTCAAACTTGCCAGCGAAAACTTCGATGTGCTCGAACGTCGGGTAGATACTATACTTACTGAACAATCGATAGATTTTCTTCCGTTTTCAATAATTAGAGACCAAGTAAATAGCTGTAAAAATTATTGGAAAAAAATAAAACTTTAGACATTGACATACTAAAATATATATTTAATTAGTATTGAATTTTCAACTTAAGATCGCAAAAAATGATAGTTTAAAGTAGGAATTAAGGATGCACCTGAAATTCATAGTATTTTATGAAAAATACAAATATACAATATTTGGTTAAATTACGAATTAACAAGCAATAATTAAATTGTTTATTTCAATCGCTACTTCCACATAAGCATCAAAAATTGTAATTTTTTTAAAAAACCATTTGCTTTAATTTCAGTGACCCTTACTGCCCACGCAAGCATGTAATAATTGCTTCAATTAAAATTTGGATCACACAAACAATTGAAATTATTTAAAAATACATTTTAAACTTTCGCGGGCTTACTGCGATAGATAATATATAGTTAATCTAGATATAAAATATAAATCCAATATAACGTAAGATAAAAACAGAATTTCTATTTTGGAGCAAATATGATTTTTTTATGTAAAAAGATCGGAGGAATTTTGTGCTCCAAATAGTAATCACAATCTTCGCATTTTACAAATGATTGTTCATATTGATTCCAGAAAGTAATTTAAATTCTTTAATTAAAAAGAATAAATTAAGTTTTTAAATAAAATGAAAGATAAGTGAATTATTGTGTGTAGTAAGATAAAAAAATATACTATTTACTTTGCGATAACGTGTTTTGAACACTTGTTGATGACGAAATTATGCTAATATAACTCGAACGACGATTCGCTGTATGATAAGTCGTATAGTAGAATTAAAAATATCGCTGATAGTTTCAAAGCATTTTTTAAGTGTATTCAAAGTTTATATTTTTTATAAATTTTTTCCTCTTAAAATATCATAAATAAAAGAATTATTCGAATTGCTACGTAAAAGTTACTACACGCAAAAATTACGCTTAAACATTCAGCGATTAATTCGCCTACTCTGAAAATTTAATTGCATCCGGTGAATTACAAAATAAGTGTTGATTTTAAATTAGTGTTCTCTGTAACTAATTATTTACAAATTGCTTTACTTATATGTATATTATACATTAAAAAAATCAAGATCAATGTAATTTATTATAAAATTTTCAAATCGTCAAATAATATAAAGGTAAATCAAATTGATACTGCACATGTATTAATAAAATTTATCAGCAATGAACTACAAAGGGCCGAAAATCGATAAAGTCGTATGAAAAATTTATAGTAGTATAGAAGTGTATATATAACAACAGGTTTATTTCTCAAAGTCCAAGCACTAATTCTAACACTCAGCTTGCAGGCTCGTGGCCAGTGGCGCCACAGTTCATCTTCTACGCATCAGATAAAAACGCGAGTCAGTATTATCTGGTCGCTCAAACCTGCATGATATCGCGCATCGCGTGTGTATCTTCCAAGTGTAGCGTATATTTAAACTGTGCTCGCGCATCTAGAAAACCGCGGTCCTCGGCGCATCGAAATCGTGCACGGACGTGTTCGTCGGCGGCGCGGCAGTGGCGTTTCCGATGCTCGTGAGCTCGGCAGCGAGTGCAGTGAGGCGCGCGAGCCACGACTACGAGGCGGACGTGCTGCTGGCGGGCCGCGAACGGAGCAGGATGCCGAGGTGGAGGCGCCGGACGGAGCAACAGTGCAACGACGCGGCGGCCGAGGCGCTCGACTGATCCGAATGGCCCAAGGAGGGAGCCGCGAGATGCTCCGGTGGCCGAGCTGGCCGGCGGTGCTGCTGCTGCTGCTCGCCACCGCGACGACCTGCGCGGAGATCAGGCAGCTGCCGTACTGCAAGGACTCCGGCGCGGCAAAGCCCGAGCGGAGGTGGGTACCCTCGACACCGTGGACATGGCGCGCTCCGCTATAACTTCCCACCCGCGCGAAGTTCACAACAATGATGACGTAATTGCGGGACCCGCGGCTATCACGGCGCCTGCACCGAGTGGCGCGATACTTACCGCAGCGCTGGTTGCAGTGTCGGGCGCGCGGGAGTATTACCTGGTGACCCGGAAGAGTATCTGATTGCCAAGGACACGGGAAGTTTCCGTCTACTTGGCGTGAAACGACTGTCGGTTTTCCATGGCGTTGATCGTTTTTTTTTTTACGCGGGACTTTTGGAGCGTTTTCGAAAGATGGAATTTATTTACCTCCCGTATGATAGGACGCGCTCATTACGAGATTTTGCCGCCGTGTCTTATCGATTGCTGATGAGTCATAAATTAGCAGTGTGTATTTACTATTTTTAATAAGGTCACATAAGCCTTTCTATTGACCCGTTCGAACTAAACGAATGCAGATTGTTTATATTTACATTATTTGAAAATTGTATTTATTATGATTTTATGTGCAACTTATTCAATGAATATATTTTATTTTTTTTTTTTTAGTTTGCTGTTTGTCAGCACTTTAGATGGAAAACTGACAGCCCTTGATGCTGCCCAGGAAGGGCTTAAAAAGTGGTCTCTAGATTTTAAGGAAGTTCCACTTCTTTCATCCAATATTCACAGAAGAGATGTATGCAATAAAAATATTTAACTTTTTGTATTCAGAAATTAAATGTTCATTAATTTGTATAATATTTTTGCAGTTGAATAACAATGGTCAATGGGTCAGACTTATACCTTCTCTAAATGGAGGATTATACAAATTTGATGGAGAAAACCTTGAAGCTATACCAGTTTCAGTGGATCAGCTTTTACAATCATCCTTTAGATATTCAGACGATTTGATATTTTCTGGTGGTAAAGAGACTAAAACTTATGGTATGTAACTTAAGACTATTAACTCAGAATTTAGTATATAACAATATTGAAAAGAGAAATATAATTCACATATGGTCTCATTATTTTTAGGCATTGCTACTTCATCAGGTAAAGTTCTTTATGAATGTAAAATGAGTAGCTGTACCAATGCCACCGATGGCGATAGTTTAGTCGAAGAAGATGTGTTAATTGTTCGGCGTCATCAGCATACTGTAAGAGCTGGTGAACCCAGAACCGGAATTGAAAGGTAAATTATTTTGGAAAATGTTATACATATATAAGTAATGCTATTAAATTAATAGAATTATTAAAATTGTAAAATTCAATATGCTAGATGGAACTTTAGTGTTGGGCAACATGATTTAACAATTCTTCCTCGTGCCAATTCAGATTGCCATCAAAAAAATCCAACAGTGACTTTGGAAATAGAAATTCGAGCTGTTGTTCCCGAAGGACTTGTTATGGCTTTTAGCAAACGTAACCCTAACATTAAGCTTTGGGAATACAAGGTATGTTTCACTGACTATTAGCTACTTTCATCTTTTAAGAATTTATTTTTGTATTCAAATTTATGTTTATGTTATTTAGTTTGACTCACCAGTTGTATCAGTTTGGAGAGAAGATCAAGTTTATGAAAATGAAGCAATTAGTCCACTAAAAGCAGTCAATCTCTTTGATTCCTCACAATTTGACACAGAATTAGATTCAGAATTTACTATAAGTCCTGGTATTTATATTGGTATGCATGAAAGGCAATTGTATATACAAGAAAATCCATCATTTCATAAAGCAGTAGATGTTGCAACTAAATTGATTAAATATCCATGGAGACCATATCCTGCAATTGGTAAGTACATTTATATGTATGGAATCAGTTGCCTTAATTTTGAGATGTTTTACTTTAATTTGTTTTAAATGAAAATTTGAAATACAAAATTTTACACTGAGAAAATTAAAGTAAAGCAAACAAATTTTTTTAAATTATTAATACAGCTAATGGTAAGCAAAATGTATGTGGCAACTTATTTCTTTATAAAATTATTTTTTTAATAAGCAACACACTTTTTACAAATTTTATGCTTTTAAAGAATTTTCTAAAGACGTTGGAAATGATAAAAATAAAGATGTACCATTTGAAATGAGTGAAGTACTTAGTACCACTGCATTGTCCGTTCTTTATAACTCAGAATACATAAATGGTAGGTTGTGCTGTGCTCCAATAAATAAGTTTATGCAAGATTTCATAATCAAATATTCATTTTCGATTTTCTGAATTTCCCTGATTCACAGGAAATGGATTTTATTTGTACTCAAAAGAACAAATTCAGATTGATGGAGGAAACCAGTGTAATGGAACAGGACCAAAGCATGTTTCGATTGAAACTTCTTCAACACCTCCGTCAATAGACTACCAAGAAGAAGAAGATGATACACCTGTTCAAGTAATCATTGTATCATTATGGTACTGGTGGTAAGTTTTTCCTATATGGTAAAATAGTTCTCTGCACTTTTTTATATATTTAACTTTCTTTAATGAAGTATACTTTTTCTTAGGAAAGAAGTAGTGATTATATCCATTACTACTGCAATTCTTTTGAATTTTATGTTAACTCAGCGGCTTTTGAATGCAACTGCTGAAACTAAAGATGCTATATTTCCAGTAAGCATTATTTCTCATAACAAAAATTTAAACTAAATAACTATTAAATAATACTAATTTATAATATTAACTTGATTATTTCAGCCGCTAATCGTTGAACGTCATGTTGTGGATACTAAGGATGAAACTCGCAAATCTCAATCGGAAGATGGCGATGCCAGTTTTAATTCGCGATATTTGACTGATTACGAACCTGTTGATTGTTTAGGTCGCGGCGGTTATGGGGTTGTATTTGAAGCTAGAAATAAAATCGATGATTGCAATTACGCCATTAAAAGAATAGCTCTTCCAAACAGGTATTTTAAAAAATTTAAGAGAGGATTGTATCAAGTTTCTCATCGTTTGTGTAATTGTACAAATAAAATTTATTATTTTTGTGTTACAGTCGGTACTCTCGAGAGCGCGTAATGCGAGAGGTGAAAGCGCTAGCGAAATTAGACCATCACAATATTGTGCGCTACTTCAATGCCTGGTTGGAGTGTCCACCAGCAGGTTGGATGGAAGAACATGACCGTCAATGGTGCAATCATAAAAAGTTTCCCAACTCAGATTTCGCTTCGGAGTCCTCGGCTGTCGATACGTCTGTGCACATCGAGGTACCGCTGAGCGAACCGTCCTCCGTTGACAGCGCCTGCGAAGCGTACGAACTTGATAAGGACAACGATGACTCCTTCATAGTGTTCGATGCACCGACAGATGACGACGACGGGGATGAAGAATTCGAGGGTGAAGGAAAGGAAGACATCTCGAAGAGCGTACACGTTTCCATAATGAACAGCAAAGGCGATAAGAGTAATGCGACCGATGAATCTGTCGTATTTGAAGATTCGAAGCTCAAAGATCTGGCAGAGAGAAAATCGCAACTTAGTTTAGATTTAAGAAAGAGGAAGGACAGCGCCAAGTCCAATCCGAAAATGTTATTGTACATTCAAATGCAGCTTTGCCAGAGACTCAGTCTCAGAGAATGGCTGAAGACTCAAAACTCAAAACGTGATATTGGTAGGATTTTGAATATTTTTCAACAAATTGTTGATGCAGTCGAATATGTGCATTTGCAGGGGTTGATTCACAGAGATTTAAAGGTGATAGATTATTGTTTTTATGTTGTGCACTATCACTTGTTATATAATATTCCTATTATAAAAAAAAACTTGTTTTAATTTTCAGCCTTCAAATATCTTCTTTGCTTTTGATGATAAAATAAAAATCGGCGACTTTGGACTTGTAACAGCAATGACCGAAGGTATTAATGGAGTTCACACACCATGCAATACAGATGAAGTCAATATTTTCAAGAATGTTCACACTGCTCGAGTTGGAACGCACCTTTACATGTCTCCAGAGCAGATGAATGGACAACACTATAATTACAAAGTTGACATTTATTCACTTGGAATAATTTTATTTGAATTGTTAATTCCATTTTCTACTGAAATGGAAAGAGTTATTGCTTTAACGGATTTAAGAAAATCTGTTTTCCCCGATAATTTCTCTCTGCAATATCCAGCAGAAGTGAGTATTTAATTCATTATCTTTAATAATTTTTAAATTAAGAATTTTATTTTAATTAATGTAATACAATTTTTTTTTAGTTTGATTTATTAAAAATGATGCTTGATGAAAATCCAGAAAAACGGCCAACAACGTTAGGAATTAAGGCTCGTCCTCCATTCCTAAAAAGTGAAATTCCTAACAGTTTAAATGTGGGTGATAATTCAAAATGGCATTTTGAACTACCAAAACTGGAAAGACATTCCTCCATAACAAATAGCAGTGGGAGTGATTCGTGGGAAAATTATTGGTAATAATCATGAAAATGTGCTATAAAAACGTGATATGTTTTTGAATGAAGAATAAGTGTTAAATGGTGTGAAGAGTCATTGGTGCATGTGAGAGTAATATCGAGTGATTTTTTTTTACTACATTAAGTTTTTAATCGAATCTTACTGTACTAATTTTAATGAAAGTAGATGACATACTTTATTTAAATAACTTTGTTAAAAATTTTTTCGTCCATACAGTTAGTATTGTTCTTTCCAGCAAGCATTTCGCTGTAGCTTATATTAGCAATATCAAGCCTGCAGAAACTCATCCATTTATTATTATTTATCATAAATATTTCATAATTTTTTTCGAATTTATTCATTGTATTAAACGAGTGAATATTCGACATTCATGCGTAGTTAATTACTATGTAATTTTATTTATCTTCGTTTCACGGGCAAGAAGTAAGATTGTATTTTTATACTCAAAAGTTCTGAATTGAATTACACGCTAATTGAAGTGTAAGATAAAAAAATAAACGTCATTTTAATATTAAAAATGGAACTAATTTATTACAAAAATTGAACCTATCGCCAATACCCATATTATTTTATTTTATTTTGGAGCTTGATTGTGCTGGCCTGTTAAAGGTTTCGGCGACTCGGTCAGCGACAGACGGACCCCATGAGGTCCGTCTTGATGTGCCTGCAGGCACATCAAGAGCTCCCAGTTATCACCCGTAGTTCAGGGAACGATTTTACCGACTCGAGCGAGTTTTTCAGTTTTGAAATGAAAAATCGTCGAGGTCGGGAATCGAACCCTGAACCGCTTGGGCAGCATAATTGGCTTGGCACCATTGGCAGGCACCCACTAGGCCAATACTGCCCCCTGTTCACCTATACTGCGCGCTAACTTCAAGTTTGCCCGTCGGAGTTTGACCGGCAAACAACTGCTCGTCTTTGCCACCTGTTGTCCTTGTCACCTCCCGCCTCCCGGCTCCCACGTTGTTATAGTTTTATAGATTGAATTTTCCCGTCACTGAACGTAACGTCAGTAATAGCAGCAGTGTCACTGTGTCAACGCAGCGCGATGAAATGTTAAATAGCCAATAAGAAATTGATTTCAATTACAATACCCTATAGATGTTAATTTAATCTACACGCATTTATACAAAAAATTTAAATGGAATACTTCAATAACTCATCTTTTTTTTATTATTCATGCAAAACCCTTTACTTTTCAATAGTTTTTGTATTTTTAACGCAAAGTAATAAGTTTTGGAAAACCAAACAGAAAAATGATTACTTAACATTTGATTGATTTTTATACTTTCATTGAACACATGCTTATGTACTTAAAGAAAAAAAATGAAATGGCAAGATGAAAATACATTAATTCAGTCGATTCTAACTATAATATTAAGGATTGTTCAATAAAAGAATATTAGAAGCTTTTTTTTAAATAAGTCATGTATTAATTATAGATCGTATCAATTTACATTTTGTATTTGAACAAAATACGAATTCGCTAGTCAAAGAAGGACGTCTGCTTAAAAGGAAAAACCGTTCACGTATTGTGTTACAATAAAAAAATCTGTTTAAAAAAGTTTATTTCTCCTCGTTCGCTCCGCGTCGCGCTCGTCCGAAGCCTTGCAGATATAAGCCGCAAGGGTATCGCATCAAGGGTTTTGACTAATACTCAATAATCTAGAGAGAAAAAGAGTAAGTAAAAATATAAAGAAAAAACAATTCGCTATGAGCAAACAACTATCCCCCCCAATTGAACAAGTTTAAAGGAGTAGTCGGAGTTTCCGGTGAGGAGCGGGACGCGGGGCGTGCGGCAAGAATAGAGCTTACACGACAGTAGAATACAAACTTTATCCTCTAAATTTAATTTAGTCGATATAATATAACAGGCGTGTCCTCGTCACTGTCTCCAAAACCTCGAGTTGCGAGTCTATGAATCTACACAACAATTCGCTTCGGTCGCAATTCACACTCATTATTTTATTCGACGATTAAATTAAATTATGCATAACAAACATCATTTTTTCATCATTACGTTTTTTTTTTCTTCAATAGTTTTGTTTTATTTTTTTTATACACCAGTAGTTCTCGGACTGGAAAAAAATCAATAGATCTGGACCTTTCAAGGAAAACTTATTAAGAAACTACAAAAGTAAAACAGTAAAATAAGCACAAACATTTATAAGAACATTTAATATAATGTAAGTAAATAGGTAACATTACGAGTTGTTTCTCTTTTGGATTACACACGTTTGCTTTTGATGAATTTCAACCGTAAGATTAAAAAAAAGAATCAATTGCGTCAAACAGATGGTTAAGTTAAAGTTCATTAAAAGTCAAATCGAGACGATATTACAATGAAAAAAGAAATAATAAGAAATCTTACGACGTTTTTTTTTCGCGATTAAGAAATCTAGTTTATGCACATTTTACTTATTTTTATTCATTAATTTCATCAAGTTTCCCTCGTGCTACCTGCGCGCTCCTCGATTTTCGACAGACTTTCGCATCATCGGAAAGCATTCTTGAGCTTAGGAACTACTTGGCAGCAACCATAATTACGCGTGTGACTCATACAGACAAATACGTTCTACTTTATCTTTGCTCTTACATCTTAGCTATTATTCTAGGTGTACTTCTTTTTTCCATATTCAAATTCATTATTATTTTTTTTCTTCTTGTTTTTTTCCTCTTCTGTATTTATTCCTTTCCTTGATTGGACATGAATCTTTGTGAGTTGCACGCACAAACATGACTTCCGGTCAAAAAAAGAAAATTGTCTTTAGCTGAGAAATTAAAAATTGATATACAATGCTCTCCTTTTTCCTCTTTGACGTCAGAATTATTGCAGAGACCAGTGGGAAAACTTTAAATCACGGTCTTCTTCTAACGTCGTATTTATCAGCGCCGCGCGAAGACGCAAGGAAAGAGATTGAGATATAAAAAATAATATTTTATTTAAATCTTAGGGACGAAATTAAGATTTACGTTTCGATTAGTGTAAAGAAAATTTTTTTGTCTTTTTTTGCTTCTAAACTATTTCCAAACGATTTTAGCGCTTTCCATTATTGTAATTCAACGCCCGAATTGGTTGTTTAAATGTAGCCGCCGATTGTTGTTGAACTTGATAAGCTAAAGGATGAATTTTAAATCCGTATAACCTGAAATAAAAAAAAATAATTAAATATCACCATATCACTTAGATATAAAGAAAAATGGGAAAATTTACTATTAAGAAATATAAACTTTATCGTACCTTGGTACAAACTGATTTACTGCACGTTTTGGTCTGTATTCAGGATGAACCATAAAAAGCATGTGTGGGAATCCAGTTCCAAAATATGCACCATCAGTATGATGATGTCGGGAGCTTTTAGGTGTGTAAACATCCATACACTTTGGACAATAACTTTTTACCATGGCTTCTCCAGGCACATCGCTCAATCCCAGTGGAAGCATAGGCTGTGACTCACAGTAGACTCGTGGACAGTGACCAAAATCGCCAGCCTGATATTTTTCAATCATCTGGGCAATTCCTCTATTTGTGAGAATGTAGCGAGCATGAATAAGTCCATACAGCATTTCTGCTGCCTGCTCTATGAGATCCGATTGGTTTGGATTATCATCCAAATCCTCATCTAAAAAATAAGTAACATTTTAATGACTAAACTAACGCCTCTATAATAAATCTATCAAGCTGGTTAAAAATACTATTCGCTGTTAATATTACTGGTTTTATTAATCTAAGTTTAATTAATAAACACGTTTACATACCTGGCTCCAGATCCAGGATCATGTCCAGCGCTTGCCGGTAATGTGGTACTTGTTCATTGAGCCCTGTCAAATTAAACTTGTCCTGGATATAATCTTCATCGACCTGAAAGACAGTTGAATTCACGATTAAATTCAAGTAAAAATCATTGCAACAATATTCGCACTGAACTATTTGAAAATTAACAATTGAGAATATATAGATAGAATGAAGAAACAACAAACATTCAACTCTTTATCTACAAGACCTCAGAAAATGAAAGCACGAGTGGAAGCACTTGCCCGTAAGAAAGTCAATAGAAACTCACCTCGCAGAAGAACTCATTGCCCTTGAGTCCACAGAACCACGAAATCCACGAGACTTCCTCCGAACTGCTCATCTTTCTGTAGAAACAAAGACGAAATTTATTAGCAATCTCACACAGAGCTAAAAGGCTATTTTATTAGTGCCGAAGGGAACGACCGGATGGAGCCTCGGCGAATTCGGAGCACGCTACTAAAGACGCGTCTAGCGCAAGGCGCGCGCCGCGGGAGAGAGGGGCGAAACGGAGAGGCGCACGAGGTCGACGCACGTCGAGCACGTGAACTCGTCGCGGGCGTCGCGGCCAGGAAAAAGCGGCGTCGCGCTGCAGCCCGAGCCCGTCGGCCGCTAGTACGGTGGTTTTCCTCGTAGGTGGGGGCGCGGGCACTCGACCACGCGCCAACGGAAAGAGGCGATCGCGCGGTCGCGAACGCACTCTCCCCGCCTGCTCGGCGAAGCCCCGACCGCTAGGTAGAAGGAATCCCCCGCGCCACCCCGGGCTCTCGGCGTGTTTACCGCGGCGGCGAGGCTCGGACTCGAGCTCGGCGCGGCGGATAATTCCTCGGCGAGCGTAAAAGGGGCCGAGAGCCGAGCCGAGAGAGACGCACGTCCGCGCTTGGCCGAGGTGGAGGAGAGCGCGCGCCTCGACCGGGGGCCAGCGAACCCTCCGCGCGGCACCGACCGCCAACCGCGAGCGTCCCCCCGCTGAGCAGCCCCCCGGGTACCTCGCTTCCTCGGCCTCCTGGCTCTCCTTCCTCGCGCTCGCTCCTCCTCGGCTCTCCTCTCCGTCGCGCGCTCCGTGCGTTGGGGGCCGCCGCAAGATGCCCGACGACTCGCAGAGCAGCAGCAGTAGCAGCAGCAGTCGCGCGTGCTTCCTCGGCTCCGTCCGTCCGTCCGGCGCTCGTCGGCTCTCGGTCTCGGGGCGGCCGCGCGTCCCGGGGACGCTTAGACAATGCCGGTCGGCCGACGGCCACGGGGACGGGCGGCGATTCGCTAACTAGGAGGCGACACGACGAGGGTTCGGCTTACCTCTTGGTGCCTTGATTAGCCACGCTTGCTCTCTCTCCTGCTCGCCCACCGAGACGGGGTGCAGATGTCACTGCTGGCGCGCACTGCCTCGACGCGCACACACCACCACGCCGCGCGCACGCAGACCAGCGATCACGGCGAGGCGGACACTAGCCGAGGTGTAAGCGGCGCGACAGTCCCACGGCCGTGGACGATGGGCGAATGCATGAGGGCAGACGAGCACACTCCCGGAGGCCCGGCTGCTTGCTCTCGTGGCCTCGCTATGCGGACAAGCCGCCGCAGCGATGTCCACGCGACGCCACCTCACGGTGTGCCGGACGCTCCTTTTTCTTTCTCCGCTCTCTCTCTCTCTCTCTCTCTCTCTCTCGCTCTCTCTCTCCTTTCGATTTCGAGACTGTTGAGAACTTGAGGAGACACGCCGCTTCCCGATTTTACCATCTTACGTGGTTGCGTGTAACGTCGAGGTCGTTCTTGTCGCAGGTGCGCCGGATGAGCTGATGACCGTCGCCACGTTGACGATCATCGTGCGGGCTTATTATTTTCTTCGCGTTTAACAACTCGCAATCCTTGAAGGCACTTATAATCATAGCTTTTCCCCCGTTAAATTTAGATCTGCCTTTCGTTAATTCTCCTGTTTTTCATTCATAAACGCTTCTTTACGGCGAAATAAAAATTCCTTCGTTCTATCTTAGGTTCTCTTTTAGGAGAATTGCGAAATGCATTTTTTTCTAGTGCACTTTATTATATTATATTACCTAGAACAGATTGTTTTTTTTTTATTCAAGAATAATATTTACATATTTTAAGTATGTGTACTGTTATGTAAAATGTAAATTCCAATGTTTTTATAACGTTTGTAATCAATTGTCTAAATAGCAGTTTTGTTTGTTAAACGAGCTCGTATATACATACATTATACGATATATGTAGTTATTGAGCCTAAGTCGTCGCGTTCTGATTAGATATTTTTTCAAGAAACGATAAGAACTTCATAATATTGAAAAATAACTTAGTTAAGAAAGTAAAGTAAATGTTTATAAATAACAATTTTATCCTTATAAATAAAAGAATATTAGCTGGTATTTTGCTTATTTAAACTCTCAGGTGTATTGAAGAGAAAAGTAGAACGTGTTAAATATTTACTATTTAATTAATGAATCGTCATAGTTCCAATGTTTCTCGAATAACGTCATTATGATGAGTCAATACTTACTTAGCACTTATCTTTCACCCGCATATAGGCGTAACGGCTATTTTTTGCACACAAAATTTTAAACACGCAAAAAAAATGTGTCATTGTGAAACAGCGTGAAATCCAGTGCAGGTAACTAACATAAAAAACCTTTTTGATAATCCACAACATGTCCAAGCGCTTTAAAAAAAAAAACTGCACACTCGTACCTTACAGTCGAATAATCGAATTTATCCTTCGCGCGATCGCGCAAGCTCGCCGCGGAGGCCAATCGCTAGGTGGCCGTCGCGCTTGCGAGCCAACCTGACCCGTGCTGCAGTCCCCGCGGCACTGGCAGGCTGCTCCGCAAGCCCGCTATTAGCGCAAAAGCTCGCGCAAGCGGCCGATAGTCCGAATTGGTAAAGCTGCGCACAATTAGTCGCTTGCGAGGCGGGAGCAGAGAGCGAGCTGCTCAGCGACGATTTTCACGTTCCTCTCCGACCCCCCCTGCACCCGCGTGTGCGTCGTGCGTGTGTTTTCCCCGCGGCTTCCCGTCGGGAGAGATCAGCCCAGCCCGCAGGAGGCCGGGAGCAGCAGGTGAAACGAGGCCGAGGTAGGTGCACCCACCGTACGTTAGACGACGATCCGTGAGCGCACAGGTACGCATCTTTCATTGTGCTCCGCGCTGAAGGTCTCGAGCGCGCCGAGGTGATAGGGGGAGGAGGGGGGAGGACCGTCCGAGCGCTGGCTGCAGTGGTCCAAGTTTTACCTTGCTCCAGCCGCGCGCGGCGCGCGCGCTCGGCGACAATAATAGACTTGGCTGGAACCTGCGCTTTTCTTGCGCGAGCCGATCAAATAAATAGGATTGGCCCATCGGCCCGCCCGCGGAAGGCCCCCCCTCGTCGTCGCACGCGCCGCGGCTAACCTTTGATCGTTATTCAATGAGCGCGAGTCGCAAGCTCTCCCCGCAGCAAATACCTACTCGACTCGCTTATCCGCCGTGCGCTTTTTACCTACGCGCCCCGTCTTCTTAGCCTACATCAACGCTGCTCGTCGGATAGACGGTAGGCTCGAAGTGTGCTTTGTTGGGGACGGATCGCCTGACGTTTGACGAGGAACGTCAATAAAAATAGCTTCCGTTTTCTAAATTTATGTCAGGGCTCGCTGCATGATACACGTTTGCAGTTGAAACGTGTATAAACAATTATGTTTACAATGAGTATCGTTGTTTGATTAATAAATGTTGCAAGTATTGTCGGAGCTAATAAATTTGTCAACTGCGTTAAATCAATGAGTTTTTTTAAATAACTTCCCTTTAAATTAAGGTACATTCATATTATATTTTACTTGAATTGTCAGTGAATGTACATTTGCTATTTATCTTTTTTTACAGATAATAATGGAGGGACAACAGTTCTGCCTGCGTTGGCACAACTTTCAGAATACACTGCTCAGTTCTTTACCAAAGCTACTGGACGGCGGTTACTTAACTGATGTCACTCTCAGCGCTGGTGGAAGACACATCCATGCCCATCGATTAATCCTGTCTGCCTGTAGCTACTATTTCAAAGAACTATTTAAGGTGTCCAATCAAGTTATTATTGTATTATGAAGTGTCCTATAGCTTTGAGACTAAGTCAATTCTTATGCACTGTGCTATTTTTAGGATTTGAACGCACTCCAACACCCTGTGATTATATTGCCTGGAATGGAGTATGCCAATTTATGTGCTCTTGTAACTTTCATGTACAATGGAGAAGTGAATATTTATCAAGAACAGCTTCCTGCCTTACTAGCAATGGCGGATACACTACATGTCCGAGGTTTAGCAGATATTGCTGGGGTAATTGTTATTTGTTTTTATTATTCCTCCTTCTTTCGTACAAAAAAGAACCTTTAATTTTTTACATTTACTGGTCCCGTCCTTAAACCTTTTTTTCAAATTAAAACCCACTGCATGCTGCACGTTTACTGACTGATTTCCAAAGCTACAATATTGTTTTTCATTACATTTACCAATGTAATTTTATTGTTTCTTATATGCCATTTAAAATGTTGCTATCCTAGTTTTTTTAACAAAATTAAACAAACGATTGTGTTGTTGTTTTGTTCAGGTGACTTAAGCACGCACATTCATTGTCATTTGCTCATCAAGCAATGATAATGAATGCTCAAACGATACCCACGAGATCAAGAATCGTTGTGTGTGTTGCAAGAAAGTGAGCAAGAATTAAACACAAATGGATGAACCCCAAAATGGAATCCTATCCTACGAGTAGAAAATTGCTCGCCAGGTACAGATAAGACAGATTCTGTTCTTATTTTATATTTATTACATTTTAATAATTTTTAATTACTTATAAAAATAATTTAAATTTAAGTACAAACAAGCTTCACTTTAGTGCAATGAAAGCTTTATATCCTATTGTTTTTATAAAATTTGCTGTAATTAAACTTTTGCTTAACAAAAATTCTTTGATTGTTATAAAATCACTTAACATAAAAATTTTATAATAATATTGATAATGTAACTAAACATTTCATCTTGAATTATCTACTGATTTATTATTTTTTTTTAATTTGATTCAATCTTTTTAAATATTCATAATAACATTAAATTTTATCAAGTCCTAATTTTTATATGCCTTTTGCAGAAAGCTTCCAGGTATGAAAATAATCAAACATTAGATCCACCACCACCACCTTCTCGAGAAGAAAAGAATTTCCACTTAGCCGAAAAATTCGAAACGTCAACAAGAAACGATCAGACGGAACATGAGGAAATTTTAACACCAGAACCTCATGAAGCAATGGAACCTGTTCCTGCAGACTTTCCTTCAGAAAATCTCGAACGAAATCTCGAAAATGAATCTGAATCCAACAATACTAGTGAACTCAATGAACTTCCATGTAGTGTAAAAACAAAGCCTTATTATTCTATTAATGCCAAATTAAATCAACGAGAAAAGAAATCAAATTTTAAAATGGACACTGGACACTCTAATGTTTTAAAAGAAGAGTGTCCAAGTCCTTTGTTGGATGTTAAGCCATTCATAACTGATACAAATTTTAAATCCTTTCTCAGTGGCTCAACAACAAGTCGAGCCTCACAAAGTTGCAACAAGACTAGTGTCACCTGTCTAATTTGTGGAAAGCAATTGAGTAACCAATACAATTTACGAGTACATATGGAAACGCACAGTAATAGTTCTTACAGCTGTGCAGCCTGCTCACATGTGTCTCGTTCGAGAGATGCATTAAGGAAGCATGTATCATATAGACATCCTGTGAATTCCGCACAGAAGAGAGCAAGATATAGCACAACAAAACCCTAACATATGTTGAAAAAAACTTTGATTGCAGTGCAAGTGTTTTCATTAGAACAGAATCCTTTCCACTGACACTGGAAACATAACTTCGAAAGAATTGAAAGTTCTAAGAGCAAAGGTCAGTCAAAGGTCATTTTGACTGGAAACTCTCATGGTGATAGTTAAATGACATTACATATGATGTAAATTATTTTTCTCGTTACGAAAGAATCATGGGTCGTTCACAACGAAATGAAAAAGATAATTTCTTAAGAAGTTTCATATAGTGATGACCAGTGAAGAAGTTTGAGGTTATGTTTAGAAGGAGAGGTGAACAAAAGTTCCTTAAAGACCCCTTAGTGTTCATACTGTTATCGTTTGTTTGCTCGATTGTTATCGTTAATTTGTTTTAATAATACGGATCTCGTTAAAAAATGATAATTTTAATTGTGGATGGAACAGAATGAATTGTAATGCTGGAACATACTGTTTCTGTAGTTTATAAAATTTATGGTGATACAAAATTACTCATAACAATATATTTATAAGAAAATTAAGAATTGATAACAAAAAAGATAAAAACATAGGACTTAAATTTTTCAAAAAATAATGTTCAAAATTAAAATCCACACTGTTTACAAATTTCATTTGAAACATTTGAACTTAAAAATCTTCATAAATTTGTCTAATTAAATATTTCAGTAATTGTATATCAAGTATTGTATTAAAAAATAATATACAATGCAATTGCGAGCTAGGAATCAGTGAGAAATAAATAAAATGCATCCGTTGTTAATAAAGCTGTTCCTCGTAAAACAGATTCTTTTTTAGAGCAATCAGATTTTCTCCACACGCCATATCTTTGTGTTGCAGTCTTGCCCAACTGAAATTACCGTTTCCTCGTCCAGCCAGACAAGTTGAGTAATTTGACTTTGTGAATGAGCATCTGCAAACAAATTTTTTTTATAAATTTGACTTTAAGAAGCTTTCTGAATACAAAAAATAATTATTTTACTATGAATCTTACTTTTGATAATTGTGTGTTTGGCAGGATTGGTAACACTCCAGATAATAATTGTTGTATCAAGACTTCCACTTGCTACCATATTAGAGTCTGGATTCCATGCGACAGTATTAACTCTTGCATTATGGAAGCCCCATTCTTTATTGTGTGCCAACTAGATAAAAAGAAAAAATTATTTTCAACACTTCATTTATATACTATATAAACATTTATTGCAGGCAATTTTTCACATGCTTCTTTTCTTCATGCACTGTTACTCATTCAAATAATTATTTTCATTATTTTATATTCAAAACGAAAAACATGCATGACCTGTTAATTTTTGGACTTCACTCACCTTCTGCAAATTGGTTTTTATAAAGCATTGTTAAAGGGAAAAGTCGTTAGTATTATTCATCTTGGAGTTAAAAAATTATTAATATTTTTATCATTGCAAGAGTTATTAATTACCTTATATTCGGGAACCACATAAAGTATAACTTTTCGGTTCGCGTCACAAGCTACCAAGTATTTATTGTCAGGACTGTAAGAGGCATCAGTCACAGCACCAAGGTGTTCCAGTTCCGTTTTTGGAGTCAGATTGGTTCCGTCCAATCCATAAATATATACCTATTTTTAGACAATCAAAATTCGATCCATGAAAAAACGCCGTTACTAACTGGTATTTTGTAATTACGAATTCGATGCTCGATTAGGTAATCATTACCTTATTATCTGAAGTAGAGCCCACGGCAACATCGCCATTTTCTTGATTAATAGTCACGCAGGAAGGATCATAATTAATTGGCAAGCCCGATACCTTTTTCCCTCCTTGAGTAACGATCAGCTAAAATAACATGTTTCAATACAAATGTTAACTTGTGATATTAAAAAATATATATATTTCAGTTACTTTTAGATAGTTACCTGTTTCACAGCTGCAACGATCACTAAATCGCCATAAATGTCAAGTCCCCTGGGCTGCGATCCGAGCCTCAATACTGACGTGTTCTCGTAGGAGTTAGTCGCGATGTCGAAGGTCCTCAGAGTATCGTCGATACCGGCGGTGTAAACCACATCAGCTGCCGCTTTCATGCCATTGATTTGATTTCCGTGACCCTGACCCTGCACGCGATCATTTTCTCCCGTTGCCGATTTCCAGTTTGTCACGTACCCATCGTGCGATCCCGTGTATATTGTACTTTTATCTTGGCTCGTTGTTAATACTGTTATAGGCTTATTGTGACCCTACGCGAAAGAAAAATATTTTAGCTTTGATAAAATAAAATATTTTGAAATGCCGCTTGAAGAAGTGAAGAAAATACCTTAACTATCCTCAAAGGCTTCAGTGGATTATTGACATCAAGATAGTTTATAAAGCCACTTAGTGAAACAGAAAGCACGTGATTTCCTTGCCACAAACAGCTCACCTGTAAAACATCGATTCATTCACGGTCTTTTTATGAAAAATTCTACAATAACTAAAGAATAACTTAATACATACTTGTTGGTCATCGACCGTATTACCCATTATGAATTCGTCAACAAGAGTCCTCGTTTCTACGTCCCACAGCTTGCATGTTTTATCTCCAGACGCTGTTAAAAGCTGAGTTCCGTCAGGCTTCCAAGCGACCTGCAGATCAAAATTCACCGTGTACTTCATCCGTTCGGCTCATAGCTAAAAATAACAGCTTACCCCGTAAACTCCTCCTTGATGCGCGGGTGAGCCAATCTCGCCAACAAGATCCGAGCTCGTGCCGTCGTACAGGTAAACCTTGCCGTCGAAACCAGCCGAGGCAAACAGATTTCCAGAGGGTGAGTACCTTACCGCCTGCACAAAACGAGTATGGTCCTGCTTGGTCATCCTAAAATCATCCAAAAAAACCTTTTAAGTAACTACTTATTTCATCTCGTTGTAGAGGGGAATTAATGAACGGCTCGAATGATTCCTTACTTGAATTTGAACGGGGGACCCTCGAAAACGGCGATCGTGTTGTCTTCGCTGCCCGTGATAAGCCTGAAGGGTCTTGCCGGCCGGAAATCGCAGGAGTTTATCGGTTTGCTTTGCCCGGAAATTTCGCCCACCGACGTGCCCGTTTCCGCCATGAAAACGTGTCCAAATCTGAAAGGATTCTCCAATTACGATTTATGTCAATTGGCTCGCGATTTTGTCTTTAAATAGACGATTGCTCCACCTTTCTCTTCCCTCTCCAACGACGACCATTCGCTGGTTGTCGGGTGACCACGCGATGTCCTTAATCGGACCACCGATCGGATGGAACTCATTTTTCAGTATGTGCTCCTTGTTCACGGTGTCCCAAATCCTCACTTTACCCGACTGATCTGCAAAAGAAAAATAAAGTGATGTTCTTTAAACTTATTTAACCGCAAAAAAATTAATCGGCAAATTGTTTAATTGCTCGTTACCTCCAGAGGCGATGTAAAATCCACTGGGTGAGTACTTGGCGACGTTCACAGGACACGAGTGCTCAGTATAAATATCCGCGATAGCGGGGTTCTGCAGTCGTAAAAAAGATAAAGCGATAAGTAATAAAGATGTTGGTAATTCGAATGAAACAAAAGCTCTTTAATCACCTCGATATTACGAATTATGACGCTGTTTCCATTGGTGTATAAAAAATTCTTGCCTTTTGGGTCGCCGCCCAGTACCAAAGGTTGGCCCCTCTGTGTGCGCGGTAGCGTTGCAAAAATATACTCTGCAAAAAAAGAACACGCATCCAGAATGTTAGTGTAATAATTATTATTTCATTTTCATACAGAATTTTGTTTACTCAAATACAATTAGATCTAAATGAATCATTCAAGAAAAATAGCTCTATTTATCTAAGATTTTCGAAATAACTGTACTAGATCAACTCCTGAATTAAAGTTTTTCTTCTTTCCCGAAAAAAAACGTCGTTCTAAGTTTATCTACCTTGATCAAAATAAAAAGTTGCGTTCCTGGCTTTCTTGTTGAATCACAAAAATTTCTTCATTATGTAACTTTTGGAGCAAACGTATTGAAGAATGGGCGTGCAAAGTATCGTTACGCGCTAGAAAGCATAAACTCAAAATATCAAAAATGAAAAACAAACAACAAAATCATAGAATCCGGTAGCAGCTTTCTTGGCAGGGGACCAGATCGAAATATCACCGCCTATTTTCGTACCGCCATAAGTATCTATGATTAGGATTTTGTCATGATTCCGTGCCGCTTCGTCGCATCTTTTTTCCGGATCTTATATCGATCCCTCGATCAATAGCGAAAAGTGCCAAACGTAATTTTGGAAAGATTGATTTTAAATTTGATGTTTTATTTTATCGGCGATACAATCGTATTACTTAAATTAAGTCATAGTCTAAATTAATTAGTTCTAAGAATAATCAGAGTTTTTCGACACGCGCTGAATTTCGTTTAACATCCTAGAAATGCATTATATATAGCGGCGGTAACGAAAATAACGCGAAAGTTTCGATTCACCGTGCAACTTTGTCGCAACACTGCCGCCTGAGTCCAGCACAGGTCGACAATATTCTCAAACGGACTGGCCGACGTGAGCCGAGCTATAAAAATCACTGCAACGTCAACGAAAAAGATTCTCTCAACCAGCCACGAACAATTTCGCAATTAGCGCGGCTAAAACATCCTCCGCAAACGATCTAAACAAGCCTCCCGTCATTTCGGAGCAGATTCGCACCCCTCTCCCCCGGAATCAAAACATAAACAAAGCACCACAAACACAGGACGCGCACATCCCGCTAAACCGGCAATACCTGCTCCCCTAAGCAGCTACTGCGGTGCTTTTAAAAAAAAGTTGACGGATGCAAAGGAGCGCATAGGTAGCCGGCGATTCGCGCGCTGCTTTATTTTTCGCCGGTGGCCGTGTCTTATCGAGCCCCCGACGCGTACACCCATGAGTCACGGGCAGGAGAGGCGCCGAAGGAGCGACGTCGCGGACACAGAGGCAACGTATGCAAGTGATAGGAGGCGTCGCGGCGAGGAGCCGGTCAGGGCTGGGCGCGCCGGGTCGTGCGTACGCTGGCACACTCACTGGTTTCGTACGACATCGTCGTCGTCGCCGGCTGCTGCTGCCGCCGTTGCTCTGGACTCGACGCTGTTGGGGCTGCTGCTGCTGGACGCACGCACACGCACACCGACGGAGGGAGTGAGTGCTGGGCTTAACCTCGCTCGACTGCCGCGGCCGACTCGCTCCTCTCGCGAAAATACCCGAGAGGAAACTGCACGGCAGTCGCCGACTGCTCCGCGCCTCTCTCTCTTTCTCGCGAGTCGCGCTTCGCCGCCCCCCTCCACCCCGGCCGAGGACGCGATCGCGCCGTCCTCGTCGCGCGCGCGCTGTACTTGATATTACGCGCGCCGCTTTTCAGGCACGGCGTCGCGCCGGGATTCACCCGTCGAGTCGACAGCTGCCGCCGCTACCATCGGCGATTCGCGTAGCGCGTGAAATTCTCGAGTTCGGATGTTTTCAGAGGATGTGGATATGGAGGATTAAATTACTCGTGGGAACGATGATGGGGTGGACTTTAAATTTAAATTTAGCAAATAAAATTTGCTCGCTTGAGAAAAGTTTAAACATTTAAATAATGTTAAGTTATTTGTAGGAATTATAAAGAGGGGATTTTGATTTAAGTATGCATTCCAAAAATAATGAGAAATTTTTTCAAGAATAAGTGTGCTAAATTACGTGAAAAGCAGCTGTGTATCCTGTATGATATCACGGCTAACGGAATCCATAAAAGCGGTCGTTCACCACTACTCAAAGAGTATATATAGTACAATATACTTATATAGTCTTCTAGTGAAAAAGTTAACTAAACATTGAATTTACTGATAATTTATTCTTGTCTTCTACAATTTAAAACTGACGATTTGCTTAAAAATTTTTACAAAGTTATTAAGTGTTTAGAAAAATATTTTGTAATTATATAAAACGCTGTCTTAAATAAATTCAGAAGCGATTTATTATCAAGTTGTTATTGCATTTTAAAAATAAAAAATGATTGTTACTGATTTCTATTAGTCACAGTCAAGTGTTTCTTAATCTTTTGGCAATCTTTTATCGTGAATCATGCGATTTGCTTTTATAAGCTAAATTACATTACTAAAAAAGGAAATTCGATTGGGGGGATACGTTAGATTACACCTCTCGGAGCAAACGTATTCATTGTTTGACATGAAATCGATACTCGCAATGTTATTTTTAAGTTTGATTTCAATTATTTTAAATTCAATCTAATAAATTAATTTCAACTTAATTAATGTAAATCAATGAAAAATCAATATTTCATTTTAGTAACAATATAATAATCCGCTACGATTATTGTATATTAATAAAAAGAATAATTTGGTACACGTTATTGCAAAGATTATAATCAAACATTAATAATGAACAAATAAAAAGCTCCTAGTATTATATGCTTTGTTCGTGAAAGACAATTCACTGATAAAAATATATTATCAATAATTTAACCTTACAGAATATATACCGTTCCAGTTTACGATTAAAAGATTGATTAAAAGTTGCAATACTCATGAGCAAATTAAATTTTAAAGTCTAGTTCAAGTTCAAAATCATCACCACTTCATCTCAGCCAATAAATTATCCCTACCCATTCACGAAACCCCCAACTCCGCGTGGCAATTGTGCCTATATTATATGCGCACTTTAGGCCGAGGCCCCGCGACTTTTACCGCCGTTCCTGTCCCTATCATTTCTCTCGCTTCCACCCCTCTCTCCCGTAACACTGCACTCTTTTCCTCTTTTGCGCTTTCCATCGTGCTGGCTCGTCGAGGCGCGTGAAGATGCAGGCGGGAAGAGAAGGAGGCCGCGATCGAGGGAAGACGAGCCCCGCAGAGGCCGGCCGCAGGAGCGAAAATCGTGCACGCGCCGCTCCCCGCCCTTATTAGGCGACGACAACGACGACGGCCACCTAGACACCGCGCTCGAGAGCTTTTTCATTATAAGCGGACTCGCGGTGTGCTTGCGCACGGTAAGCGCGCGACCGGCAGTGTCGAGCGAGGGTCACCGCCGTAGTCCCCCGCGAGCATGCGGCTCCACGATTTCAAGTGCCCTAGTAGCAGTACTTCGAGTCAACGAACGCGCACTTCTGCCAGCCTCGGTGTTCGTTATGCAAGGTGTCGAGGACTTCGCGCGGCTCTTCGAAGTTCAAGAGTTTAATGTCAATTCGCGGCGAAATTCTGAGATTTGCATATACTTGTAATAATAAACTTGTTAATTGTTGTTATTAAAGCTACTTTTTCTAAATCTTAATTCTTATCGCGGATTATAACAAAATAATGAAAAAGTAAATTGATTGTGAAATGTTTAACGAAGTTTTTTTAATAACGCTACTGTTAATGCAAAATTATTTCAGAATGACTTCTAATTATGGGTAATTTGTATAGCTGAATAATGCATACTTGGTTAGCCGCAAATTAAAGTAGCACGAAAGAAGCTGTATATAATTGCAAAGGGGTGTAATGGTACAATTTCCGCATCATGCATCCGGAGCGATCGTATACAATCTTGTGGTAAAGGTATAGCTGAACTAATTTATTTCGTTTATATAGAAAAATATTGTTTTACCTTTATCTTGCGGTAAAGGTATAGCTGAACTAATTTATCTCGTTTATAAAGAAAAATATGGTTTTGATGAAAGTGTGGGTTTTTAAAAGTTTTAAAAATAAATAATTGTTAATTTAAAGGCTTATTGGAATGTACCGTCAATTTTAAAGCTAGCAGTGATATAATTTGGAAATTAGTTAAGTATTTTTTAAGAAAACGATTATCCAATTCAGAAGAAATGTATAATTATATTATATTATTTCGGAACTAATTTTTACTAATGAACATTTAAATGTAATAATAGCAATCTATTACATTTTATACCTTCAATGACAAGGACCTTCACGCAAGTATTACAAAATAACTTTTAACATTTAATTAAGGATTTATTTTATCCTTTGCAATCCTCATTGAAATAAAACATAAAAAAGTAAAAAAAAGTTGAAACTTGGCGCCTAAACGGAAGTCGCCGAACACTCGCGCCGCCAAGCGTCAAAGATAAATCGGACGGAAGTGTTCACTGGCAGCAGCGTTCGGTTGTACGCTCGGAGGAGTGGAAAGGCTCCTTTTGCGCGAGAGTCGCGTGGCCGAAGGTTCTCCCGTTGCGGCGTCTTCGGATTTTTCGGAAAAAATGGTACGTGAGCGGCTCCTGTTGAAAAATACAGTGAGCCGGGGCGGCGTCGACTCACCCTCGACGACCGTGCTACCTTTTTCGCGAAAATCCCTCGACGATGCCGTCGATTCACCAGGATTCCATCCGAGAGTCCGGAGGACCCGTCGGCCGACCAGACTCGGCGAGCGAGAGCCTGGCAAAGTTTCCTCGTCTCTCCCATATGGCAGAAGCTGGTGAACGAAGTTCCTGAGGTGATGAACGGGAGCCGAGTCTCGTCGACCGTCGAGTTACCAGGTTTTATTTGACCTTTGAGGGATTTTCGTCGAACTTGTTTACACGTGAGACCGCTTCGAGGTTAGGTGCGACCTACTCGGCGCGAGCTGCTCCAAACAGCTTTTACTTATTTATTTGTTAAATTTAAAAGTTACTTAATGTGTGGTAATCTTGTACTAGTTTTAGCATTTAATGTATTAATTTTTTCGCTGGTTTTTCTTAGATTTTGTGTTTTCGTACGATTCGTAAAAATCTGTTAAACTAGTACTTGTTATACCCAAAAAGATTGGTTTTAAATACTACGTAAATTATAAATTTATTTTGAGGTTTTTCATTCTTTACCAAATGATGATCCACTCAGCTCGCTATGATACATAACTGAAGAAAAAATAATTGTTCCCTAATTATTTTATATCTGATTGGCAATCATAATCATTAAAAATAACTTTTATAGTAAAAAAGAATTATTTATTAACTATTATGTTCTTTTGTAAAAAAAGGGTTTCGTCAAAGTTGTGAAGAATAAGCAGTACTTCAAGAGGTACCAAGTCAAATTCAAGAGGCGTCGTGAAGGAAAAACTGACTACTATGCCCGCAAGCGTCTTACTGTTCAAGACAAGAACAAATACAACACCCCAAAGTACAGGTTAATCGTCCGTATTTCTAACAAGGATATCACCTGCCAGGTAAATTTATTAAAATTGATCATAAACAATCCAATTGACTTGTATTGTAATTTGTGGCAATATCTTTTTTAAACAGGTTGCCTATTCAAGAATTGAAGGAGATAAGATTGTGTGTGCTGCATACAGTCATGAACTCCCCAATTATGGAATCAAAGTTGGCCTGACCAACTACGCAGCTGCATATTGCACTGGTCTTCTGTTAGCTAGAAGGGTAAGAAAATTTAACTATTTTAAATATTTTATATAATAAATATATAAAAATGTTAAATGATGATCTACTCAGCTCGCTATGATACATAACTGAAGAAAAAACAATTGTTCCCTAATATACTCACAATCTGAAAAACATTGAATTAAACATATTTTTATTTAATTTATTTGAAATAAAATATCTCATGAATAATTCATCTTTTTTACAGCTGCTGAAGAAATTAGGACTTGACAAGTTGTACACTGGAGTAACAGAAGTTACTGGTGATGAGTACAATGTGGAAGAACTGGACAAGGGTCCAGGAGCATTTAAGTGCTACTTAGACACTGGACTTATGCGTACCACCACTGGTGCTCGTGTGTTCGGTGCCATGAAGGGAGCTGTTGATGGAGGACTTAACATCCCACACAGGTACTAATACTTTTAATTTTTATTTAATTCAAACATGCAAAGGAATCTTGTAACAAATGATGAATAATTGACACATGCGCGTCATCTGAGCCACCATAATGTCTTCTCCTTTACTTGTGTTCTACAATTATTGGTTGGAGCTTTATATCGGCACTTCAAGATTATAAAGTGTCTCTGATCTTTATTAAAAAAAAATCACAATTTTCTTTAAAATTTATGAACAAAATGTTTATAGACATTTTTAATTTTCCAGCTTGAAGAGATTCCCTGGCTATGACAACGAATCGAAATCTCTGAATGCTGATGTGCACCGACAGCACATCTTTGCACAACATGTTGCAAACTACATGAAAATGTTGGAAGAAGAGGACGATGATGCGTTCAAGCGTCAGTTCTCCCAATATATTAAGAACGGAATCAGTGCTGATAACGTAAGTTCCACTATTAATTGACGTCCAACTATAATTGCCGTAGTAACGTATGTTGTTATACAGCGTCGCAGTTGGACAACATTAATACGAATACTATACTACAATGTGCAACTAAGTGTTGTAATAAAATAGTTTTCGTTACATACATTTGCAACAAAATCAGTTGAATGAAATTTAAAAAAATAACCATTAATTCTAATTTTCAGATCGAAGGCATGTACAAAAAGGCACATGAGGCGATCCGCGCCAATCCAGAAGCGAAGAAGGTTGAAAAGAAGGAGCCAGCAAAGAAGAAGAGGTGGAACCGCGCCAAGCTCTCCCTGTCGGAACGCAAGAACCGCGTTGCACAGAAAAAGGCGTCATTCATCAAAACACTCGAGGGTGTCGACGCATAAATTATTCCAACAACCTCTTATGCTGTGCACTGACATCACGTACTCGTCAATTCGCGTACTCGTTATTAATTACATTGTTGCAATGTATGTTTACCTGTAACGTGGATGCAGCAGTATAAGAGTAATAAAATATTATGCTTCGACCACAATTTGTTCTAGTTTAAGGATCCAATTTTATTAAACTAAAACATTATTTCTTAAATTAGCCTTATTCTTCTTCTAAAAAAAATTAGACAATAATACTTTTTTAATAGTATATGAATTATGAAACAATAGATTATCAATAAGTATAAGTATACTAACATAAAAAGTTAGTTATGGTTTTGTTTTCATGGAATTTCTAAAACGTTACTGTAAGGTTGGAATATTAATCGCGGAGAGGTTAAATTTACTAGCCCAATGTCGAAATTAAGTCACCCTATCGGCGCGAAATTCAACGTAACTATTGCAATTAGTATTTAAACAATATAACATTGACAATTTTTTAAAAAAGGGCCTTTTTAGAAACTAGAATCGCAGAGTTTAGACTCACAGGTTCGAAAAGTCTCTGTAGAATTACAACAAAAATCTTCCTCGTCGTGTCATGTCCACGGAACCTCGTTCGATTCAGAATGTTACACTCGCACAAAGAAAGAACGGGAGTTTTTGGAGGAAGTTTGGAGTGTTCGACAAGTTCCACATAAATTCGGTATCAGCTTATCGATATAAAATCTTATAAATACTTACTAATATATGTAAATGTTTCTCGATACGTAAATCCGTTCTTTTCAATTTTTTTGATTATGAACTTTAGAATGCACGTCGAGACCTTCGGAGGTGATCGATCGGTTATTATTATTGAAAAAAAGTGAACATGAGACGACAGTCCAAAATTTCGAATCTGAATTGGTCGACTTGCATGCTGCGTGTAACGCGGAAATTAGTGGACTTGAAAATGATCTTCAACACAATATCGATGAAATTGATTACAATATTGAATTTGAGAAGAACACCTTTTGTGAAGTAAAATCAAACATATTTATAGGATGTACAGTATGAACGTATGATAATTTTTTTAATTCATTTAAATAAAATTCTTTTTGTTAGATGAAGTGTGTAGATCAAGAAAAGTATAATGTATTGAGCAACACCGTAGACTCAATGATAAATGATGAAAGAGTAATTATTGACGAGTACTTCGATCGCATAAAATCAATTGAATCTAAACGTCAAGTCATTGCCACTGAATTGTTCAAAAAGTACTATCATATTTTGAGGAAAATATTCTATCTGCAGCACAATGATTTGCAAAAATTAATGGAAAACAAAATAACGGTAATTTCGTTTGATAAGAATTAATAGATTTAGTTTATAATGAAAAAACTCGATCTTCCTTATCAGGAATATAACAAAATGGCATTACAAAATCACAAAAAATACGAAGAACTAAAACTAAAACTAAGGTTGGCTACTGACATTGCCAAAAAAAATTTTACCGTGTGGATCAAAGAAATGAAAAAGGACAGATACGCCGTGTGTCGAAAAAATGCTCTAAATGAATTTTAGTGAGTTATCGTTTCATATTTCATTGTGATATAAAAATGATCTCTTGTACGAATTTATTTTTTGTTAAAATTAGCGACGAATATGAGAATTTTAAATGCGCTGCCTCAGAATACTTCAAAACGATAGAAGGAAAAGCTGCTCTGTGTCGATTAAAAGGTAGAAGTAATGTCATATCCGAACTGGTTAGTCAGTGGGATTTGTCGACTCCCTATTCGGCCTACAGATTCGACGAACAATTAGAACAACTGAATGCCACGTTGGAATCGATTGGTAGCTGAGCATTGATTCTAATTTATTTTAAAATCATACGTTACTTTTATATTAAAGAAAGATTAACATCCATTCCAGATGCGACGGTTACGGGTTTTATCAAGTCCTATCAATTTTTCTTTTCGAAATACCTCGGGAGACTTTTCAAAAAGTTAAGCAAGTTCAAGTCAATAGTCGAATCTTTCGAAAGCTCGGAGGAGACTGTAGACGAGGAGCTCGTCAAAGTTGAAGAAGTTTACGAGAAATCGAAGGAGCAGATCGGCAGTTTCGCTTTAGAAGCTGAAAGCGTTTGGGCGGGGATTATAAAAAATTTGAGTCAAAAGTCTGAACAGATTCTAAAACCATTTGTAGAGTTCGGTTCCCCGTGGGATACGCAAACCGAGAATTTTGAGAAGCTCAAGAATTCAGCTTTGGAGCAGTTGGAAGGTCGCGTTATTAAGAGCGAACTAGTTCATTTTGATTTACAGCAAAAGCTGGAAACCGAAATTTTGAAAATGAGGGAAATCGATACTGTGGATAAATTGGAAAAAGAATTTACCATAGTACTTGCAATGTTGGATAAATTAGCTCAAAGGTAATAAAATTGATCAAATCTTTTCTCTTTAATTACTATAAAAATGCAATGTTGTTAATTTTTAAAAAATGCTTAGACATAATCTCGATTTTGAAGAGGATTGTAAAATCATTAGAAAATGTAAAGAAGCTGCAAACAAGGATGTTGTAAATTTACAAAGCAAACTTGATAAGTTTCTTCAAACAAATCAGAAAAAATCTGAAAGTAGTAAAATTTCTATGGAATCGTTTGAAGACGAATGCCTTTGCGATTTGAGTCTTGAAGATCTCATTTTGCATTACCTCGGTCTCATAGGGAAACAGACCGACTCACTTGATCAATGGAAAACAAAGTTTGTAAAAGAAATTTTTTTTTAATTAATAATGTATAAAGCTTAAAACCAATTTTTAAGGTTTTTAGATAGCATTGCTAGCTGCTTACCAGATTTTACGAAAAATATAATGGACACAGTTGAAAGCTGGGAAGAAAACTTGATATTAAAATCCTCAGATAATTTCGAAGAAAATATATTGTCGGTAGAAGAATCGCGTGAAAATATACGAGCAAATTTCTATGACATTCGGTTGAAGGAATTATTGAATCATAAGCAACAATTAGACAAGCATATAAAGGTCAGCATTTTATAATGCTTTTGCATCACGAATTCAAAAACGAATATAATAAGAGATTAATGAAAATCTTTGCAGATGATACAAGGTTTTATAAGTGAATCTTCAAAATGTTTGCCAAGTCTTGTAAATTATAATGATATCATAGAGGAATACAAGATAGATGCTTTACGCATGATAGAGGAGTACGGAATAACAGTAAACAATAGTGGCCAAATTAAATGTTTGCAAAACATGGTATTTGTAAAACTATGTAGCAATTGATTACTAATATTCACCACTAATTTTCTATTGAATTCTTTTCTTTTATTAATTTTTCAAAACTTGTTCAATTTTTTTAGTTGAAAAGTATGAAAAATAATCATGTGGATAAAATTGATTTAAGGACGCGTAATAGTTTAGAAAGACTGTTAAAAAAAATTTCTATGATGAAAAAACTTAATGAAGATTTTCTCAGTGAAATTATGTAAATTAAAATTTTCTTATTTATTAATTAATATTTACTTATTACTCATTTTTTACAAATGAATTTGTTTTCTTGCAGATTATTTCGAGATGGCGGTAATTATTGTACAGAAGAGTTAAACTTAATAAAAAAGGAAATTACTGCACTTACAAAACTTATTCAAAAAGACGAATCGGAAAATAAATTAAAAATAAAGAAACTTTCGGACGCAGCGAAATTGCAAATTAATAGTACTGAAAAGTCTCATCTTGAAAGGTTTATTTATTTTCTCAGCAGCTAATTTTTATTGTGAAATGGTCATTAACAACATGATATTGATTTAGTTTGAACATTACCATGCAAAAGCTAAAATTGCAAGAGGACATTTCTAATTCTATGGCAAAGTGTGAATACTTCATCGGTCAAAAGATGAAGCAGTTAACTGACACAAATAGCGAAATGATAGATAAGGTCACAGATTTTATTGAGCAGTGTCGCAATAAAGGATCCGCGGGAGAGATGACTTCAATAGTGGATCAACTAATAAAAAGTGTAGAAAAAACTTTTCACTTTGTTAAAGGACCATTTCCAGATATCGAAAGTACGGATTTTTTTTAAAGGTGCAATATAATTTTATTTTAATTGCATGATTACATTTATTCATAGTTCCAAAGGAGTTGCGCAAGGAAAATTTCGCAGGTACGAAAAGTACAGCAGCTAAAGGAAAAGGTGCCCAAAAAAATTCTAAAGAGGAAAAGAAGGTTGAAATCAATAATGAAATTCAATATGACAAGTATAATTTTGTATCCATGATTACTAAATTCATTCAAGACACTTTATCACTCATAAAAGATAGAGCAAAAGTAACGGTTGAAACACTAATAAATAATAATATTAACTCCTCGCGTTACTCAATGCATGAATCTTTTCTGATACTTCTAGACATATTACACACTACTAATCAATAAAAAGGAATTTTCTTTTTTCCCTGACAAAAATCCGATGTGCGAGGATTGCATCAGCATTAGTCTTCAGCAGCTAAATCTTTTTTACACTAATGTTTTTAATTTTTGGATCGATGAAACCAATGGTGATAACTGCTTCAACATCCTCCGTGCATTCGCATCAATACCCTTTATATACTTACGTTTGTTCATTTAGAATTCTTGAAGTTTTTTGAAACGGTGGACTTGCCAGCGATACATGTGTGTTTAATCGATGAATGTGAGGAGGAAGAAGAAGAATCTTTCGCCACAATTTCTTCACAAGAAAAAGATAGTAATAAATTGACTAGCAAGAAAATAGATGATAATTTTACGAAATTCGAAGTAATCTTGATCTCTTTTACGCAAAACAATGCAAATTCTTGTTAATGACGAAAATGCATAACTTTTTTATAGAGTGAACTTCAAGAGATGCTACATTTACTTCAGTCGAAGTACGCGTACCCTTGCGGACAAGCTCCACAAGACGAAGCTTCGCCAGATGAAGCTACAGTCGACCAAGCAGCTCTAAATTCCAGCCAAGCAACACTCGGTCAATCGGCACTTGGGCAATCGACGCTTGGGCAATCGACACTTGATCAAACAGCAGATGGGCAGGCAACCAGCGAACAAACAACACAACGTGATGGGAATAAAAATGTAAAGTAGAGAACATTTTTATTAAACGAGATTAAATTTGCTGTATCCTACAATGTCAAATTAAAACAAGTGATTCATTCCTCTATATAAAAAAAAAGTTTATGCGACAATACACGAATCATAGTTATATATATATTCTCCTTTGCACATCTAAAGGAGATAACACAAAGAAAAGGTGATCACGTAGACTCAACTCTAGAATTTTCTTCTTTTTTTTTTTGCTTTGCTCGGTTTCAACTTATTAGCCAATACACGTGCAACTCAAATGACTTTCACGGTTTCTTCTTTTTCAACAAAATACTTCGGCAAATATGTTTCAAGAACTTGGAGGCGCGTCGCTTAGAGTCGTCAACGAAAAAGCGAGAGTCGGTTGCGGGAGCCAGGAACGATGCCGTTGGCGTCCAGAAGGCCGGCCTGAATGTCCGTAATGCTCGGAACGTGTCGCACCTCACCGCGCGCTGCCACGCTCGGCGGAGACTTCAGAAGGCGCCGTGCAGCCCGAACAATATCATCCTTTGTCGTGCTTTCTATAGTTATTAAATACGTTAAGAATTATATTAGCAATAATACATAAGCATAAATATATGTATTATTAACATAAGTAGAAATATACGTATACGACACACAGAATTATTTTGTTCATGTTTTCAATGAATTTTAAATTTTAAAATACGAACTAACCGATTGCTTTGATGAAGTATTCCGGACGTTTTCGGACACCAGTCGACAGGACTTGTCTACCAATATCTTCGAATACCACTGGTCTTTGTTCTAGATTCATTAGCAACATAGACTGCAATTGTTTCTTTGCTCTCTGGAAAATTTGTAAAAGATTATGTGCACAGATTATCGAAAAGAATACGGTAACAGTTAATAAAATAATAGAATTTACCGCTAGCTCACTATCGGAAATGTTTCCAGCCATTGCTACCATTTCATGAACAATGACTTCAGCCATTTCTCTGACGTGAGATGGAGTGGAGGAAGCATGTATGCAGAAGAGGCCAGTATCTGCATATACGTTATTGTAAGCTGTAGCACTGAATAGCCAATGGTATCTAAAGTTGTTGAATAATTAATATATATCTGCTTATAATATGTTTATTGATTTAGCAATCATTCATTTTAGTATTATTTATTTAACGTACCTGTTCAATACATTTGTGTATAATCGTGTATACATTCCTTTACCTGGTCCACCTGCACTGAAGCTACCACCTCCACCCATCAACATATTTAGAACACACATAGGTACAAAGTCATCATCATGATGTGAACATCCTTCTAGGCCTATAACAATGTGTGACAGTTCAGGTAAACCACTGGGTCCAGCATAAACTGGAACGTTGCATTCTTCCTATAATTATTGGTAAAGTTTATAAATCAAAATTATTTTTAAATTAACATAAATGCATAATATTTTACCAAAATGTAACCTCCAGTATACTGCGCAATTGATTCATCTACAAAATTTTTTGTTCTATCAGATATAACAAGACTAGCATCCTCCTCCCATATTGGTTTTTGATCCACAAAATACCTAAAAAATAGTATCTTAAATAATACTCTGGTGTTCAAACATAGGAGTACTGATAGGCTGTATTTACTTACTTTTCCACTGCTTCTACACATTTTTTATGTTCTACACCAACAGCAGCAACGACCATGCGTTTTGGTGTATAGTGATGTTTTAGATATGTAAATAGAATTTTCCTATCTATTTTATTAATATTTCCTTCAGGACAAATTTTTGGCAAGCCTAATGTGTTGTCTCTGTAAGCTGCCTGTATGCAATGCAAAAAAATTGTGAGTACACTATTAAGTAATAAGTCAATAAATTAATTTAACTTACAGCATGAATCATATCCATTAGGATAGGTTCTTGTTCTGGTCTGGTTAAAAGGGTATCTAATTCAAATTGAATAATTTGCCTGGTTAAAGCTACCTAAATGTTAAACAAATAAAATATATTAAAAAATACTGAATATTTTGTAAATAATAAATATGATGTTTAACCTCATCTTCAGTTATTCTGGGCCTCAATACAATATCCGCTAACAATTCTGTAACTTTATCTAAACCATGACGTTCTACTGACGAAGCATACACAAAAGTATCTCTAGAGGCTTGGCAATCACAAATGCCTCCATGCTTTTCCAGTGCCAATTTTATATCATCTTTGTCCGCAAATTTTTGTGTCGACTAGAAATTATGTTTTGTCTTAGTTATATATAGGGCATAATAATTAATGCAAGTTAAATACTTACACTAAAGGCTAGTTTTTCAAGAAAGTGCGATATACCACTTGGATAAGCAACTTCATATCGAGACCCTGAATCAATCAAAACTAAAATACAAAAATATGATGTTAAAAATCTGATATTTATATATTAAGAATAATCAATAAATAAAATACAAAATATATATTACCTCCTATTGTACAAAATTGACCAAATCGATTTTCAGTTACAACCCTCAAACCATTTGACAAAGTTGTGATTTCTGTTACTTGATTTTCTTCTTTGGCATCCGAATAAATAGGAGTAGGTAGACCTGGTAATGGTTCTGACAGAGGAGGAAACTTAGTAACTGACTCTTTACGTGATTCCGGAGTTTTTACTGTGGTCGCCAATCCACATTTTTGTAAAAAATAATGATACTTCGTTTGTGTGACACTGTAAACAAAAAAGACAAACGATTTGCAATGAATGTTATTAACAAATACTTTTGTGTGATGCAATACTAGTACAGATTAAAAAATTGTTTTCTTATCGAATCAAATAGTTTATACGATATTTAAATGAAGACTAAAAAATAGTTTAAGCGAAATTGTCATTGACATAGTAGAGTTATTTTAAAATTAACATTTTTTTAAATATAAGTTATAGGTTATGTTTGAGAAACTATAGAATTGCGAATTTTTCTAATGATTTACTCACCTATTTTTTAGAGCTGCAACCAGAGGTACTTGAGAGGTTCTTACCAACATTTTCTATAATACGTAAAATTTTTTAATTATTTACACAACTTGTTCATTTAAACGAATTTTTTTCTAGCGGTTTGAAGGGGAGAACAAGATGAGGGACAGGGAACTTTGTTATCGACTCAAGCACGTTTAACAAATATCTTCACCATGTGCAATAATCGAAGTGTCAGAAATGAGTAATCGGAAATAGTATATAAAGAGAAAAGAGATATTATTTAATTGCTTTGGAAGGAAAAATAATGAAACGTAAATAGTTTAATCTAAACGATAATAAAAATCTACGGGTTAGTGCACTGAATAAATAATTTTATTTGAAAAAAAGAAAACCTTCAATAACGAAACATTAATTGTTTGTTTTTTTTTAATATTAATTATTACTGAGCTAAAATATTAATTTGAATGATATTTTAATATTTGTAAAGTAATTATTTATCTTTTCTAATTCGAGCCTCTTGTAAAAGTTTATAAAAACTTTATTCTATTTTTAAATGTCAAAAATTATGAATTATGAGAGTTAATTTATTAATTATGTAATTCTAAAGAATCAATATTTTTTATAATTTTAAAAATGGCGCCTAATCTCAAAATCGATATAAACAAACTTTTTAAGCTAGATGGCGCCAGAGTATCCGATAACGTGGATAAAAATAGAATTTCGTGTAAAAATATACCCACCGAACATTATCACTCGTTAAAAGCATATAAAAATATCCTTAATTCATATAAATAAGCGATTACATTTTTAGATACTCGAAATAAATTATTTTTTAAGTAAGCTCATTTCTCAGGAGGGAAATACCGCTCGAACGAGTGATTCACCAAGTCCTCTGATAGCCGTGATCGTCTAGTGGTTAGGACCCTACGTTGTGGCCGTAGTAACCCAGGTTCGAATCCTGGTCACGGCAA
>UXGC01001007.1:0-39633 GCA_900480045.1 Eurytoma adleriae
CCACAAACGTGATAAAAATTACGACTTTTTTAAGAATTTTTACAAAGTTGGTTAGTAATTTTTACCAACCGGATCTCATGGTCCCAAAATTACTAGAAACTTAGTAATTTTTATCGAACTGTTTTCTCGGTATATCAATTATTTTTCGTCATTCCATCATAAGTACCTAATATAAACAAACATTTTTTTCAAATCCTCCGAATTCTCGCAAAATTACTTGCACGTTTTTCGGAAAAAGTGGAATTTCCGTGTTTAAGAATTATGCTCGGTCGCTCAAGTGACCACCGATCGGCGACTCGTTGTCCAGGTGTTAAAGTCGAAATAATACGTTTAGCGCTCGCAAAGTCTGCGAGGAATGGGAAAGGGGGGGGGGGGGAGAAAAAGCGCGGCGAAGGGAAGTCGAGCGAGAAAAAGGCACGCTGCACTTTTACGGCTTCGCGAGCGAAACGCAGTTTGAATTTTACGAGCCATTGCGATAATCTCGAGATCTTCGCGCGAGCTTTCAATTTTTATAACTCGCCGCCTCTTTTCTCCCTCCCTCCGCACCGTCGCCCCGTGTCGTGTGAGCATAACGCACAGTCCGGATTGGGATGTGCGACATATACTTCCTGATTTACTGCTCATTGTGGAAACCACCGAAATCTAATTTTCGGTTCTTCGGAAGAAAAAAAGGAATAGTATTATAAATAATTTAACGAAACGCGGATAAACAGGTGGGGTGGTGTTTACTGAAACACGAGGGAAAGAAATAAATTTACCCGGGGAGCGATGGGTCTTTAGCAGCGAAGTCAATATTTGCAAATAGACTACGTGGGAGCAGGGGAATAATGAGTCGACAGATTTTCCTCCGTTTCTCCCTGCCTTTTTTCTGGAATGACTACTAATTCGCCAGTAGCGTTTACTTAATTGTGATTCTGAGCGCTTCATTTGTACACGTGTACCGTAACCACGTGCGTGACCGTTGCTTCTTCCCCGTTTTGTAAGTTAAAGATGATACCACCTGAATTATCGTACATTTAATGCAACACATTTTGGATACTATATTTACTAGATTTAATGCATTAATCTAATATTTTTGTTTTACTGTTAATAACCTTTCCTCTCTTTTGTTTGTTACAGGTAAGAACACTTAATGTGAAGTGCACACCCAGCTGAGCATCAGTCAATTAAAAAGAGTAATACAAATACTTATAATGCTTAAATCTAATGCGATTATTTTATAATAGTTTCTGGGACGCGATTATTTGCGTTTATTGGCCACTAACAATTTTTTATTCCTCATTTTTCCATAATCATTCTCAAATAGCCCAAAATATCTATATGGTGTAATGTATAACAATTTTACCTTAACCCTTAAGATATGCACTTAAAAAAAGTGTAACAATGTTAACTTTTGATAAAAAGATGAGAATTTAAAAAAATTCGTCTAATTTTTACCGAGTGTTTACCTTAAGGGTTAAAGAAGGTGATGATTACCCCTATACTGCGCATAATATTTTTAAAGCAAACAGCAAAAAATTGTCCAGCAATTTTTTCATACATAAAGTTAATTTTTTCTTTTCATAAATAATCGTGTTTACACGCGAAGTCTTAAAATATTGATTAATTATCGAAGAGGATCGATTTAAACTTTCAAAGCGAAATCGAAATTTCAATTTTCGTATCATTCAAATAAAACTGCGAGCAAAAGAGTAAGATACGCTTATGCACTCGCGCACACCTCCTTTCCCCACCTTGCGTAATAAACTTATTAAGCGAGTTACGGGGCCCGACGTAATCGCACCGTGCATCCGGATAAATCTCGACGCGCCGCCGCCGCCGGTGAAAGCAGCGCCAGAAAGTGGAAAGAAAATCGGCTTCTCGAACACTTTCATTCGAGAAAAGTAGCCCGTCCCTGCATAGCATTAACTGTAATAGGGATTTCAATTATGACGTAATTTTTTTCTCCATTGTTTATTTTTGGACATATTTAGAGCAATAAAATGATTAATAGACCGATTAATGAATAATTATCGTAATAAAATAATGTTTACTTAAACAATCTATAAATAAACCTGTATTGTAAAGTCCCAATAAAGTAATTTAAAAGAAAAGTATATAGACGGTCTTGATTAATGCATGCGCTTAGAATCTTCGCAAACTTCTGCACTTGCAAATTTTACTTCGGATTGCCCAACTTTTTATCGGTCGCGTTAGCTTTAATTTCTCGGAACGGCGCGTGTGAAAATTCTCGGAAAGTCGAATCGATCGGAAATTAAAATTGAGAGCTCCGCTCCCTCTCCGCTTCTTTTTTCGTACCAATTACAATTAGGCTAATAAAAAAAAAAGAGCGGCTACCGTTTGAAATGAAATAACTTGATCGAACATCAAAGTGCGGACCGACGCCTGCGCGCGCGGGGGTAAATAAAACGAAACTGGTGTGTGTATATCCCGGCGACTTGCCTCCTCCGCGGCAACCCTTGACACTCGCGTGCCGGCGCGGCTATAAATAATTAATTGGCCCAGAAGCCAATAACCGACGCTATATACTACGCCGACCCTCGCTATCCGCTGGAAGAAAGATAATTCTATAATTTGCGCGCGATATAAAGACCCAGCGGAGAGGCAATTTAAAAGACCAGCGTGTAGTGCCCTGCTACAGGTCTAGTTTTCTCTTTATGAAGAAACGATTTTTTTTTTGTTTTTGGATATTTTTCGTTTTTTTTTTTAATGACCAGCTCTTAAGCGGGCAAAAAATATCGGAAAAATCGTTTTATCGACGAGTAAAAACTATAGATGATTGCCAGCAGGGTATGCGTGAGCTGTAAATTAATTTTTAACTCTTTTTTTTTCGTTCGAGCTTTGATGCCTGGGTAAAGGTGTATGATTTTGATGGACGTTTAATTTTACTTTGCACGTGTAGCGCTTGTTCGCAATTTGATACTGTCAGGATAATTTTTCCACTCGTGGAGGTTGAATTTTTCCGTCATTTACCTATAATTAACAAACTCACAAATCGGCACTGAAATTTTCTTTTAATTTATTTATCAACTAATTAGCATTTTTTACAATTAGAAATTTGTTTACTCAAAATATGCGGAGTAAGATAAAAAAAAATCAATCGAAATGACGCGTGTAGATAAAAAACGGAAATCCGGACAAATGAGCGCTTGAAGAAAGCCGAGAGGTGAGAAATAGCTGGGCAGTGCTTTGTCACTGACCACTGTCCTTAAGGATTTGTCCGAATTTTCCGGGCTCACGGCGCCCGCGCGCCTGCGTCAAACTGATTTACGGCGGCGACACACATGAATCACTAATGTCCCCGCAGCGATAAGCCCGCGCGCATATACACATGTCCGTAAATTCGCCGGCGCTCCCCCCACCTCCCCCCCTTTTGTTCTCGTTCAAAGACGGAATTATCACCGATTCGTTCCCCTGGCGTTTTTTTACGCCAAACCGTCACACGACCCTGCGATTTGTTCCTCCCAGTTTTTCTTCTCTCTTCTTTTTACGAGATGGAGATGAATAGTCCGATTACTGTATTTGTGCCTTTATTTGATTACATTACCATTTTTTAGTTTAAAAAAATCAAATGTTTACGATGCTGATTATTATTTATTTAATATGAACACCTTATTTATTTTTTTCTGCATTACGACAGTAGTATACGATTACGAGTAGAATGGCAGTATTTTAAATTTCGCGCTTTTAAAATTTATATTTATTGAAAATTCGGACCTTACAGAGATTCTACAATTTATTGCTGACTAAATCGCGTCACCAATTTTTTTTTATAACAATGTTTTTTCTAAAAATATCAAATCCGACCGAATGTTGACTATATGAAATAATAAAAATCGATCTATTCAATGTGAGCGGAAAACTAATCTAATCAAGCTCGCAGTGGTTTATTTTTTTATCAAATATAATTATTTTTTAGTCGAAAAGTGAGACTGCATTCTTTCCTTAAATTTTTTTACTAACAAAATGGCAATGCAACATGTTTTATTAAAGAATTCACTTGCCAAATAATTTTGTATCTAACAGAATGGACCACTGATTTTTTTTGTCGAATTTCGTCACGACGTTTTACACGTATTTACAAGAACACACGACACACGTATTTACAAGAAATACCGAAAAAGACATTGTAAATAAATTTTTAAATTCGTGCGAAGTTTTACATTTACATGCGAAAACTAACCTTGGATCAACGAGCGAGTAAACACTTCATCTTACCCGCGCGTATTTTAAATGAAATTCGACATCGCCGGTGAAAAAAGACCACCTGAAGCAGGCGAGCTCGGCGCATCAAATTGGAAATTCCCCTGAGGCGCGGAAGAGAGAAAAAAAAACACCGCCCACCCACCCTCCTTTGCATTTGGGAGGTCGCGCCGCCGGTGTGCACGAAATTCATGCCTGTTTACGCGAGCGCGGCGGCGATAAATCGAGCCAGCGGAGCGCAAAAAGGATCGGCAAACACGCGCTTTTTTTGCGGAGCGCGCCGAAAAGTCCGTTCCCCGGCGTTTATCGGGGGAAAACTTGCGCGGCGCACTCATCGAATATTTATGGCCACCGGCGCGCGGACGGACGGTCTATATCCCCGGCGCCTCTCCGCGACGACGACGACGACGACGGCGACACAACCCGTCCCCCGCGCGCGCGCGCGCCGGGAAAATGAGGGTGAAGAAAAGTCCGCTGTCGCGCGCTTGTCTTTGTTGACTCACCCCCGACGCTTTCTTCGTCGACGAGGCGTTTTTTTTTCACTGCGTTTACAGAGATTTCGAGATTGTAGTTTGTAATCCACTTTAAATCTTGAGCTTTCGAATAATACGATGAAAGGCACTAAAATCAAATCTTTCATCGGAACTTTTTCCTCGCGTGAAACTAAAGTTTTTTCAACTTTCTAATCCTTTAATCGCGATGTAATAGGCCAGAGGCAGTAAGGGGATTAGTGCAAAGTTTTTTAAATTGTTCTTAAATAAGAACCTCGTTTAAGGTAGAAACAAAAATTATTTTTAAAAGTCGAGTTGAGAAAATCTACTTTTGAAATATATTTAGGTGTACTATTTATTGTACCTTATTAGATCCGATCAGTTAATATGAAAGCATTTGATCTGATCCAGAGACAGAAAAAAAAACGATAAAGAGCTAAGGTTAATTTGACAATACATTTAATTATTTATCTGTAAAAGGGCATCGCTTAGCACAATTTACGACTGTTCAATTAATCAATAACACACTCTGGAATTGTATCTATAAATGATTGATTACCTCGAAATAACATTAATCACCTATACCAGCGGAGAAATATCGACCGCCAATGATTGTACATTGCAACAATCGCCGCAGTTAGCATCAACAACAAGGCCTATACCTAAAGAACAGCTCTAAAAAATTAAAAATGCCATTCCATTCTATGAAAAAATTGAATTTTATTTTGTCTAAAAATTAGTTTTTTGAAAAAATAGTCCAAATAAAACTTATTTTAAGACTTTTTTTTTAATAATTAACCCATTTAAAATTCACAAATATTTAGTATAACAGGCAAAAAAAATTTATAAAAGTTTAAGCAAACCTTTTAGCTTAATGTCCATTGAATAAAAATAATAGGCGAATAAATCGACTTTTCTTTATCGAAATTCGATAAGACAGATGAATAATGATTAACAAAATCGTAATCAAATAATGAGAGTTAAAATATTTGCGCGAACCACCACTAGGCGCGCAAAGCGCACGCAAATTAACTATAGTTATCTCTAATAACAATGTTACATGAAAATAGTTGCAAACAGTTTGATGATTTTGAGGTTTGTTTATCTTTTTCTTACACCGATATTACTGCTAAAATAAGTAATTTTTTTCGTGGTTTTTATTATTTTGACATGACTCATTCTCATAGCGAATCATACACTAGCATTTCATACATTCTCGAAAACAAATCAATTGTCACATCAATTACCAAAGTTACCCAGTCCAATTCTAATGATCCAATATTCCCCAGGAAACAACTATCGTCAGAATTAAATGAAAAGAAAAAAAAATCAGCAGCCGACACAGGCACGGCGCCTAGAACGAGGCTCAATCAAAGCCGCGCGCGGAGATAGTCGGTGTGCTCGTATAAGGCATCGAACGCGGCGCAACCTTCGAACCGGCGTCGGCGCTTGTGCAACGCGCGCGCGCACGATATTTTCCCGCTGACGTAACAAAAGCCGCCGACGACGACGGCGACGCGTCACGCCTCGCATTAAATCTCTCGCTCGATGTGATCTTGAAATCCGGCAGTCCTTTTTCGTCGGCGCCGCGCGGGCCTTTCATGAAAGATTCAACGGCGCCACGGCGACAGAGGATGCGCGCGCGCTCGATCGCTGCCGATGTGTATGGATGTGTATACATACGCGCTCGCCGCGGCGGTACGTCGCGGATTGGGGTATTTTTAGAGGCCGCCGATCGATTTCGCGCGAGGCGTCGCTTTATTTTTAGACGGCGACACGTGCGAGTGCCCGGTTACAGGTGATTAGAGGACGTTGCATGAGAGGGGGAGTGAGATAATTTAGGGTTCGTTTAGATGGTGTTTTAGATCCGTACTTGCAGAGAGAAAATTTTTTACCGTAAACATCATGGATTTTTGGGCTTCAAAGAGTTTATTGCAGATGTAGTCATAAATTTTAATACTAACAAAAGAAATTTTAAGGAACTGTCGCAACGCACATTCCAGTTTTTTTTATTCATTAAATTTTGCTATCCCAAACTAACTTCGATCAGTCCTTAAAAATTGTGCAACAATAAGTTTTCTTATAAATTTGTTACAAAAACAATTTTGTCACAGTATCATTAAATTTCAAAGATGAACAGTAAAGTCACGTATTCCTTTTGTTTATATAAACATTTATTATTGCATTTTTAATAAACTCCTTATTCTTAGAAAGTCTCGGTAAAAATAATGATGGTAATTTTTTATACAAATTTTTTTTTCCGTGTAAGATTTTAAAAGTGTACACAATCAATTTGAGATGCTTAAAAAAGAACACTGATTCGTTTATGATTCGATGTAATAATTAATTTTTTAGGGTAGAATTAATAGAGAAATTAATATAATAATTATTTTTATAAACGCATGAATACTTTCTTATTTATTTCTTTACATAAACCAATTTCTACATATTTTAAAAGTGTGCGCGCTAAATTTGAAGTATTTTAAAAAGGAAATGCACAAATAAATTTTACTTTTTTGCTTTTTTTTACACTTATTTTTACTTTGTTAATACAATATTTCTTTATTTAATTCTTGAATTTCTGCAAAACCACTACAATTATTGAAATTTCACTAAAAATTAGTGACAACAGTTTCACTATTTAGTATAAAGTGGAACAATTTCCACTAGTTTTAGTAGTTTTTCACCATAATTCAACTTTCAAAGGAGGCTTAAAAAATAATTATTACTTATACGAAGAAACATAAATGAATCACAGTTTCCTCTCATAAACATTTCCAATTTGCCGCGTAAACTTTCAATTCTCGCAAACGTACGTCGTCATCTAAACGCATGCACGCTTAAGAAATCGATTATCCGATTGCACCGGATGTGCGCGCGCGGAAAATTTGTTGCGAGCGTTTTGAGTCAATTAGGCGAGGTAAGAGCGTTATATGAACGTTTTACTCGACGGTTAAACGAGCTCTAAGCTCGAGTGCACGGCTCGACTCGAGTGCATTATTGCTTGTCTCTTATGAACACCTATATACGCGTGCCTCCTTTTTCATTTCATGAGCTACTTTAAACTCTCTCGCGCTGCTTCTTCCCTCGTCAACGTCGCCTTAGCCCCCGAGCTCGGGGAAAACTTGCTCTAGCGTCTCGAATTTTTCTGCAAACACAGGGGCGAGGCGTCAAATGTTTTCTTAAATAACTACTTCGCGCGTTGGAGAGAAGTTTTTTTCGCTTTCATTGTTCGCTTCCTCTGCACGGATTTTCAACGTCTTTTTGTCCTCGAGTTACTGCTTTTATCTTTGATGACAATACAGTTTGACGGCAAAAATTTATTGGTAATTTCCGGTGTGTCAGATTTTTATTTCTTTCAGCGCGAAATTTTAAATTCTGTTTTTTGTTTAATTTCGAAAAAAAACGTAACGACGGTATAATTCTTGTAAATTTCTATTGAATTATAATACTGTCACTTGGTTTCTCTTCAAAATTAAACAATAAAGAATTCCAAATGCTACGTGCTTCGTGCTACGTGAAATAAAATAACGATAAAATATTTTTTCGATTTATAAATTTTTCCATTAAATTAGTTTTTGTTCGGTCAAACTAAAGTGCGAAATATTGAATTAAAAAATTCAAATGATTAGAAAAAAGTAAAATTCTCGTAAAGCTCGGTGAACACTTGTACAATAAAACATCGCTGCGAGAGCTCGACAAAAAGCCCTTAATTACGGCAAATTTGTGCACGCATTAGCATCCCTCCCGAATAAATCTCAATAGTGCATTATTGCAATAAAAGTCACATCGTGCCGTGCGGTCGGCGTAATTCCATCCGATAAATCAGCGCTTGCGGGCCGCATACGAAAATTCGCGAATAAATCAGTATAGGCTCTAGACTTCCCCTTGATTTACGCGTCTCGCAGTGCAAAAGTGCCCGGCCCCATCGATCGGCGAAAGGCGATCGCCAAAGTGCGTATCAAAAGGTGAAACTAGAAAAGCGCAGGGATCAACGGGATTCCGGGACTATTTGCGGAACTAAAGAGGCGAGCTGAAAAGGAAAGATCAGATACGAGATAATTTGAAGATAAAGCAAAATCCGGCCTTTAGATTTTTCAATCGTTCATATTGTAGATTTAATTTATTGTTCGATAGCATCTTCGCTAAAATATAAATGATTTCTCTTCCTGCGGATAGAATATTAATCTTGATTTTCGTGAAAAAAAAATAAATGAAAATAAAAGGAAAATATAAGGAGCTTGCATAAAGAGCCGAGATAAGTTCGTAAAAAGGAGCGTAATAAAAATCCAAAAAACGAAGAGAAAAATAATATAGGATCGGGAAGTCCCGCGGCAAGCTCCTTATCGGGCTCCCCGGAGAATGAAAAGAAGAGACACGCGACGAAGGCATTCCTGGCTTCGGGTCGGTGTCGCCGCTAAAACCCATAAACTCGAATCATTTTCTCGCGCGATATCGAGAGCCGCGATAAAGTCCCCCGGGGGCGAACTAGCTCTATTTTTTTCTCTTTCGAGCCGAGCTAGCGAGTAAGACGTCGCGCATCAGCTGATCAGTAGCGTCGATGTCAAGCAGCTTTAGTGCGAGGATAATAAAGAAAGCATAGCTGTTATGAAGGATATTTTTTATTTTTAATTAATTGCAATATAGTATCAATAAATTTTTATTATATTGGCATAAAAGATGTTTTTAAAATATAAGAAAATTTGACTCAGTTTTTATAGTCATGATAAAAGCGGCAGTACTGAAACAAAAATAATACTGTACAAACAAAACTAATATACAATAGAAAAGTTGCTAGTAAACATTGCTAATATGTGTTTGTTGTTATTGGATGAAAGGAAATGTCTGATCAAAATTGCCGCAGGTAATGTGTTTGAACTTACTAAAAAAAGTAGTAATTTTACACTGTTTTTGAAAATTCTTTGGAAAATTCTTACCAAACGAATCACTTGATCGAAACATTACTGAGCACACAGTAATTTTTGCAAAAAAGAAAGTAATGTTAATCTTTTCGATTTACAGAAATGATGCGCATTTATTTACAATCACCTTTACTGTGTTCAATTAAAAACTTGCGTGCTTTATGATTTAATTTGAATCTAATTACAACACAAAAGGAGTTTACGTGCTCTTCTATTTTACAAAGGTTTATTTAAAAAATTACACCACATGCTGCAGTAGTAAAACATCAATTTATTGACCAGTAACCAGGAATGGGACACGCGATGCAGCAGTACTGGAGCATTGTAAATTGCACATGTCTACTGCAGCATCATTAGAATAGACGTTGCATGTAAAGTTAGAAAATGCTACTTTATCTCCGCAGCCTAACAAAAAGAATAACAATTTTTAAATAAATATTTTTAAATAAATATTATTACAAGCAGAATCAATGATTAAATAAAGTGACGATAAAAACTAAGCCTTTTAGTTCTGCTCCAACATAAAATTGCTACTGCTGCTAAAGACATATTGTTATTGTTACTGAAGACTAATTCAATTCAATTTTAAAATTCATATAACATTGGTACTTATACAGGTTTGACAGCAGTTCTGAAATTATGCAACAAACGTCACTAAAATACACAAATACCCACATTTCCTAAAAAAACATCCGCGCTCTAAACAATCCAGTCATACTGCACCTATTGGCAGGCGTAAAAAATTCCGGTAGAAAATCTCGTCATTATCCGCGAACAGAGAGGTGACGGGGAGAGAAAAGAGAAAGAGGCGGCAAAAAGGGGGGGGGCGCTTATCTCTGTAGGGCATTCGCGCGCGCATTGAAATCGAGTGGTCCATCAATTCGCGCGCACCATTGTCGCGCTCTTCCGGGAGAGGGGGGCAGAGGTTTTATGCACGATCGTTCGCCCGGTATAATACGCGCGCATCGATCGTGCCGGTTGGTCGCACCTTGCCCTCGGCCTGGTCGTTTTCATTAACAAAATAGAAAATTAAGATGGCCCGTGACTAGCGGAAACATTGTCACGGGCGACGCGGAAATGGAATTTGTTAGGCTAGAAGCTAAGTTGTAGGCATTTTTGAAGGTTGAGGAATTATTAAAGAAAGATTTACTTATAGAAAAATAGTGATTTGAAAATTTTAGTGTATATACAAAATTATGTAGTGTAAAAAAAGTTTTTTAAAAAATAATCAAAACTCGCTTGGGTGTAGGTATAGTGTATAATATTACTTGGTAAATTTACCGCTTGGCGGACTCCCGTGATTTGTTTTCAAATAACGAATTTGCTGCTTCAAACATGTAAATAGGAGCATTGTTAGGAGATTGGAGAGGCTACTAATGCTTCGCAATGTAACTGATTATAACTTATAAACATCATGCAATCATTGAAAATAATCGTTTGAATTTTTAAATTATTATTAAATTGTAATTAAATTACACTAAAATTGAAATGAATTTTTTTCAGAATGTGTTCTATTATCGCGTAGATGATCGTAATAAATAATGGGTACTGGAGTGGATAAATAAAGATATGTAATAATTAAATATATATCAGAGCTCAGCGTGGTGTGCGCGCGTCCATACTCTCAGGGCTCGCAAGAGCAACTGCCCCTTAGCGGTCCGTACTTGACGATTGGTTCATAGGTGGCGTACCGATTGTTGCGCGAGCCTTAAGAGGTAGAAGCGCTCACACAACAGAAAGGTGTTCCTGCACGTGTATTTCTTGCGATCAAAATATGAAAGAAAAATAACTATAATAAAAAGAGTGACACGTAAAATAAGCGAATCTAATAATTGCCAATATCTTGGGAGTGGTTTTTGTTTCATTACGATCGAGCGAACGTTGCAACTTTCGCGTGGAATAACGCCCCGAGCGACCGGCGGATTTTCCATCCCGCTAACGAGGCAGCGTTTCCATTTTCATAAATTAATATTTCATTGCATTTTAAGTGCGATAAATTCATTCGCAAACGCAAAGTAAGATCCCTCCCCTTTTTTTTCGCCGTCGCGTATAGAATAAACGCGCGGCGGGACCCGGGGTACAATGCAGTTTAATCATGCTGCTGTATTTAACGAGTATTTCGCGGGAGGTCGATTAAAATAATTTATTCAAATGATATGCCGCCGCGGCCCCCCCGCGGCTCGCGCGCGCGATGAAGTTCAAAGCGGGCGCGCGCGCGTTTCAAAATAGCCAAAAGCGTATTTACCGAATGATACACGCTTCGCATATAGCGCCGCGCGTTCCCCTTAATGCAATTGAAAGTTAACCTCCGCCCTGTTATTTCGTATCAACACAATAATACGCCCCGCCGCCGACAACTTTAAAGCTCTTGTTAACAATACTCTGCTTCTTACGCGTTATGCGCACGCACTCACACACGTACACGCATGAAACACGTACTCTCACGTACGTATGGCACACTCACACTCACACTCACTCAAACACTCGTACACACACAGACACTCTCTCATACGAGTGTGCATACTCGCTAATATGCACGTATGCATACGTACATGCACACTTGTATGCATACACTCGCGTACACACACCCACCCAACACACATACTTTTGTGCGCACACAAACTCGTGTAACCCGACTTATGGCCGCTTGGCAATTCCGTGCGAAAGCACGTGTTTGTTCGGGAAAAACAAACACTAGCCGGCGGAGTATCGCGCATTGTACTCCCCGGCGCGGTATTATATTAATGCGGGGCGGCGAGGATCTCGAAATTCGTTTTAGCGCCGAGCGAAGCAGACAAAACAAAAGTGCGCGCGCGGCGGCGATAATATCCGAGTGGTCGGGGCGAGGCGGGTGGTTTATTTTGCTGCGGCGCGAAATCTAATTGAGTGGCGCATGATCGCAGGTGAGCCTCGAGTTTCTGGCGGCGACGACGACGACGACGGCGGAGGCCTATAGTCGTGCCGAGGCCAGACTGGGCTAAAGGACGCAGCGGAGACGCGGAATCGCCGGACCCCGCAGGCGACGACGACGACGGACCAGCCCGTGGCGGCCACGCTTTTCACTGCAAAGGGAGACGCAACGGCACGCACGACGGACGGGATTTTAAGGTGAGCTTACCGATCCTTTTTAAAATTAGATTGTTTTATTGCACGCAGAAAAAAATTTTACTAAAAATTGCTTTCATATTATTGGTTATACTGGCATTATTGGAAAAATGGCAACAGTTTGTTACAAGATTTACTAAATTTTAAAAGAAACTATAGTAATTTTTCTAAGAAACTATTGCAATTTTTAGTATAAAGCTTTTTTCCGAGTGTGTAAGCGGGAAGGGCAGTTTTAAAGTTTATTTATTTTACTTGACGTAGCGTTCATTTATTCAATAATTGGACGTGCTGTAACGCTGAATAATGTATTTACGTAAAAATTTTACTTATGCACGGTTGACAAGTGCTAATTTATTATTTATATTCAATTTTATGTAATATTAAATCTTGTTACAAAAGAGTATTTTTAACCGATGCGATTCAATGCTTGTTTTAAAAATACGTGTAACGCCTTCATTGATAATTGACCAGTCAAATACAGAAATATTGAAAAAGTAAATATTATGCAAAAGAATCATACGTACTTGAGAATCTGCATCGCGAGTAGTTTCAAATATACTTTTAAAAATCAAGTTTAAAAGAATGATGTAATTTTGATCTTTCGCATTACTACACTTTACAAACTTGGTAAAAGATACCGTAAACATTTTAAAAATTAAATTTTCTAAGTAGACTTAAAATTTCTAAGTATTTTTATTTCAAGACAATTCCCACCGTGTACATTGTAAAATACACAAAATTCAATTACAATCGTACAAAAGATGAAACAATTACAAAAAATGTCAGCAATGGTTATCAAAACGAATTAAAACTATTTATAAATTCCGAAACCATTATAAATCGTTTTGCTCAGAATCATTTGAAACTATTAATTGACGGCGGCAGCAGTCAATACCGCACTGTAAACTAGGCCGAACCGGCAAAGGAGCAATTTTCGGCGCCGCCGGCGGCGCAAACAATCGACCGAGCGCCGCACGAACGGCAATCATCGAATGATCATCGACGTGGCCGCGGAAAAAGCAGCCTCGGTTTTAAAAGGAACGTACATGAGAAAGGAGGAAAAAATTAGACGCGCGAAGGGAGAGACTCTGGAATCTGGGCGCGCGATTAATTGGTCGCGAGGAAAACGGGGGCGCCGATCAGCTGGCGCTCGGCTGATAATTGGAAAATGCAATCGAGACATTCCTGCGCTCTAATCGTTGCTTTATCGCTCGACTAGGTCCACGCGCGTTGCTGCGGTCAGCAGGAGGTTCGCGCCGAGCGATGTATGATTATTTTTTCTCGGTTTTTCATTAATGAACTTGGATGGTTTCGTAATGCGTTTGTGCGATGGTCGAGAATGCGTATTGTTCCAAGGATGATAATTAAGCGATAAGTGTGTGCATCGATTATTTCTGGTTCGCGGTGCACTTTAATAGGTGGTGAGTGAAAATTAGAATTAGATCGGTATTATGTCGACGTGATAGGAGCATTATTATTAAATGTTCAGGCTATTCGATATGCAAAGGAACAAGTGCACAGGTACAGTTAGGCATTTTAATATTGTATGATGTATTTATTAATTATACGTAATTTTTTGGTTTGTAATCAGCAGCTGCGACTGTTACAAGTTACTTTTATGAATCAGTCAGTTAATACTGTGCACATCCGTTTACATGTGTACGACAATTTAATAAAATTTTAATTTTTGAAATTTACAAGAAATCAGATTCTCAAAATAGGTGGACCACCAGATGACCTAAACTTTACTTGAATCTGTGATATCATGTGGCGTATCATGAGCGATTCTCTGAAAAACTGCTATAATTTTCGTGCATACTCCACGAGTATTTTATTGTTTTATTACTAAAATTTCACCCTTTTTTCAGAGAATCCCTTAATTATCACGGAGCTTGCAACCACCTGGCGAAATCCGATACCAAGCACTTTGCTTTAATTAAATGAAAAATTATCGGACCAATAGTAGATACTTAAATTTTGATGTACTTATATCGCAAAGATGTGGCATCAACATCCTCGGCTCGAGCCTCGAAGTCGATACGTTTTCGGCACTTCGGAACACTTACTCTCCTCCTCCGGTTTATTGGCGACACATGTAGGCGAGGTCGCAAGTCCGCGCCACCGCCGGGTCACTGCACCTCGTCGCCGCCGACGTCCTCCTTTTGTCCCCCGAGTGCCGCGCCCGTACGTGACGACGTGGTTGAATTTCCGTTGCACTCCGCGCGCCGAGGGTTGAAATCGGTTGCTGCCGACGTGGCGACGGCACTTCTCAGCTGGTAGTCGTTAGTGCATCGTTCCGAGCATAATTTTTAAATGCTGTTCTGCAATGAAATTGTTTTTACGTAATATACCTTGCACGTGATTGTACCGTAATGTACCTCAATATTTCTTGGATAGATTATCAAGTAAGAGGTACTTTAACGATTGTTGTTGGTACAAAAATACTATACTGAGGCAATATTAGTTTTATTACAAACAAAGATTAATTTAAATATTTTGATCTATGTAATTAAAAAATGAAGTAAAAACTGGAAAACCAAAATATTTAAACTTATGACTGTGTTTCCACCTTTAAAAGATACATATATTTCTTTTTATAAGTTTGTATAAGTTTCCTTGTAGACATATAGTACTACTTTTCAAATTAACCATTTTAATGGCCAGTTTCCAAATTGGACTTGTACTTAATTTGCCAACGAGCGGGCTCTTTGCCCAAAATTTCTGACATCTTACTCTCACCTTAACTTTCCTCAACTCGATATAGTCCACTTAGATCGACGTTCACACTGACTTGGAGCTTTAATTCCCAGTCCAAAATAATGTAAACTTCTCGGAATTATGCAGCCTCTCGTTCGAGCCCGGTAAAATCCCTTTTCTTCGAGTCCAAACAAAGTTCGAGACGAAACAGCGTCCCCCTCGGAATGGCCTCTCGCTCTAAAAGAGGTGCACAATGCGACTCGAATGAAGTCCGCGCCGGCACTTTAGATCGGGGGCGTAATCGAAAGTATAGTTTTTATCGATTGCACGCCACCGTAATATGGCGTGCCCGCGGCGAAAATGCATTCCCGGCACGAGCCGCGGGCGAACGTCACAGCCCGACGGTCACGCGCCCAGTCGACGCACGAGCGACAATGAAGTACACGTCGCGTAATGCTAAGCGCGAATTCGCGCGGCATTTTTCGACCGGCCGATAATTCGATTTAATTTCGACGCGCGCGGCGAGGGGGAGGAGCGCGGTGTAGTCGATTTTTTTTTTTTTTTTTTTTTTTTTTGGAGTGCCGAGCTTGACGAGGCGTCGAAGCGGCGTGAATTGGAACGGAAAAGCACAGAGTCCCTTTTCGCCCGGTGGACACGTACTCGCGCCAACCCCTCCGACGCATTTTCCACGGTAATGATTTTTACGAGACGTTGATTACCGACTTATTTTAAGACAGGCGCGTGCTCACCGCTGAAATATTAGTGCCGTTTTATCGGAAAAATTTATCTTTTTATTAGAAAAACGGAATAATAAAATGTTTTTTTAGATTCCTTTAAAATCATAGTTGATTGAAGTGAAATGCAATAGGAAATGAAATGAATTATTGAAAAAAGGTTGTTAAAAATTGGAATAAATAATGAATAATAATGTATTTTAATATTTTTAGATACATTTATTAAAAAATTTTAGTAATTTCTTACGTAATATTTAATACACAGTAAAATTTCTTAGGTTTTCAATAAATTTTACAAAAAACTATTATAATATAATCTATTGTAATATAATTAATAATTATAAACTTTTTATAACAGCAGTCTATTAGAACTTTCCACTAATGTAATATTAAAAGATTCTTCTGCGTGATATACATGGTGAAAATAAAAATATAAAAAAATTGAATAAAAATAATTTATTAATTAATTTTGATATTAATTAGTATATATATTCATACACATGTGTGTATACATATATCTAAATTGAGCACTTATGTAATCTAGGTAATCCAATCAAACATTCAAAAAAGTTCACTTCAATTCAATTATAAGAGAATAAAGCATATCGTACAGTGCACGAGTAGAAAAAAAATCATTTGCCACATAAAGTAGAAGTAGGTAGTTTAACATGGAAAGAAGGGAACGCTGCGCGAGCGAAAGGTGGATGACCGGCGACCGAGGGAATTTTTCATTAGGAAGATTGGCGCGCCGGGGCGTTGAGCTTTTGATTTAGCCGTTAATTCGAAAGCTGAAAAATTGCATCACCCTCTCGTCGTTGGGAGAGATTGCGCGAATAGTCACGATTTTCAAAAAAACACAAGAGACGAGATTTTTCCGCGCGTTTCGCGCAAACATTAATTTCGAAGTCTTCAAATTACCGGCGATTTCAACAGCTCCAATGCAAAATTGTGTAATTAAGCAGGCACCGTTTGACGAGTTGACAGACATTGTCTGACGAATTGATGGACGTTTAACAGAAATTTTTAAGTTTTATGACGTTTCATTACACGAGTTTTGCCGAGAATTGCATTAATAACTGAATCGTTCTGATTTTATATTTAACCGTTTGACAACCAAACTAAGATTTCATTAGTTTTGTGTTATGTCAAAATAAGTCTTTTTGATATTACCTTTATTCTGTATTCATTATTGTTAAATAATTTCCTTTTCATCGTGTTTACTATAATCGAAATTCAATATTCAATGTTACAACATTTTACTTTATTACAAGATTTTATTTGAAATACTAGTAAAATGAGTTTTTGAAATGTAGCTTTTTAAAGTAGCACTGGAATTTCAAAGAATTGAAAGATTGATACTTCAAATAAATTTTACTATTATGTAATTTTAAGAAACCTTGCTTAATTTATTCTCCAACGATTTGTCCTTATTCTCATTGATCATTGATTTATTACTGGAATTCCCAAAACGTTAATCCACAAATTCCTCACTACAAATGTATACATTAGCTACTTTTCTTAATTATCATAAAGGTAACATCCTCAATCTCTAATCAGCAAAATTCTTATACATGAACTCATAATTGCATCATTGCTGACATAACCCAAATAGCGGATAGTTTCCTTTCCCGCTCAAGTACGCGAGCTAAGTGTACAAATAAAATAGAGAAAGAAAAAAAGTGAGAAATAGAGAAAGAGGAAGAAAGAGAATGAGGGAACTCGCCGGCGCGCGAAACGGACCGTCGCGATCGCAGCGCGGACGCCGTGGGGTCCGAAGGGGAGCAGCGAGGCGTGCACGAGAGCGGATGTTTGCTCGGCGAAACAAAACGCTCCTGCGCGCGGCTTTCTCCCCTGCCGCCTGCCCTCTCCCCGCTCGCCTTTATTATTATCATTGTCATTATTATTATTATCATCACCGGCGGGCGCGTTCTTTCGCGTTTTTCCGCATTTCCCTCGCTTTGTCGCGGCCTACCCTCTTTCCTCGGCTACGCTTAGATCTCGTAATTAGGTGAAAAGCGTTTGCATGTATACGCTATAATATATACTCTACCTTTGTTTTTTCTTTATTTGTTCGCTTTTTTTCAGCGTTGGCTGGATTTTCGCTTAGTTTAAACGCGACGTGTTTGCAGTTTGCGCGCGATGTGACTTAAAAATAACGCGTTGATTTATTTGGCGATTCCGTTTGCGAGCTGCGCGCGGAGAATGTGAAACGATGCGGAGTGAATATTCAGACGAAGTAATCGGAAATCATAATTAATCAATAAATAAATCAAAGCCCATTGAAACAATTTACTCGCCTGGATGAAATAATGAACGGCGAGGCATTATTCGTTGAATTACTCCGATTTAATCACGCGTTTAATTCTCCGTCTATTTTTTTCGCGATATCGAATATCGCAAATGATAAGTACATTTACAGCTTTGAATATTACTCAAAGTGACGTAATCTTAAAAAAAAACTGAGATAAACGTAGTGAACAACAAAAATAACGCAATGCTATATTGAGGATTAAATCGCAAAAATAACGTACATTCATCAGCGCGGATGTTACATGAAAATTTCACACTATATAGCGCATCATCCAGCGAAATGGAAACGTCGAGTTTGTGAAAAGGCGCGCACTCGCGGTCAGCCTTCGAGCGTTCGATTCGTAATCAAGCGTCTGTTTATTTGGTTTTTGCGGCTCGGCGGTTATTCTCGCCGGCAATGATACGTTGCCTCGCGCGTCCTCCTTCCTCTCTCTCTCTCCCTTTAATTAAATGTGCTCAATCGACCTAAGTGCTCTGGCCGCGTCTGCGCAGCGTCCACTTTTAATTCGATTCTCGTTAACCAATATGATTTACGCGCTACGCATAAAGCGAGCGATTAAAAGTGTGCGCTTCTTTTTCCTCATTTTTGTTAACGACAAAAAAGTAAAAGAGAGCACCGCTGTAATTTGTCGTAATCAATTTGCGAAGGGGACCGGCGATGCAGCCGAACGAGCGGGATGGCCGGAAACGAGAGGAGAGCATGTTTCCTTCGGCCGCGCGCGCGCGCTGAGAAATTCGTCTCCGGTTCGCTATATTGGTAATTAACGGACTTAATTTCCTGATGTCATCTTAATTCTTATTTTCCGTCTCCGACCCCCTTTCCCCGTCTATCCGGCGTCGCGAGCAATTGGCCAGTCTCATCAAACTTTTTCACGACCGCCAGGCGTCTTTTAGAAGTAAAAATTAAGCGTCGGAACTTAATTTAAAAGTCGAGGCATACCTCGGTCGTCGCTTTGCTTCTGTTTCTCCAATATCCTCGATTGCAGTAATTCCGACGTAAACGCTAGTTTCACGGTAATACTACTGCCAAGTGCACGCCGTTACAACTTGATTGTTGCTAGTAATGACAATTAATTAATTTGTTAATTAAAATCAAACTAGTGAGTATATTGCAGAATGTATAGGTGTAATATAATTAAAATTTATAGTGGTATGTACGTGTACAATGCAAAAGCAAAACTCAATAATAATAAATAAATGTACAAGAGAAATTACAGCTGAAATAGTTTATAAAATGATGTACTGAATAAATATACATAAAGCAGACACAATTTTATATAATAAAAATGCTCATATTGTTTAGGAACTCTTAAATAAATTAAAATTCAAAACTAAAAAAGTAATAAAAACAAGATTATCTTAATAACTAATTCTCTAATTATTGCGTGAATAAATAAAATATTAAGGAATGGAATATACCAAAAACGATTTAGACGTTAGTAATTGTTCAAAAATTTAAAGAAAGCAAAAATCAGCAAAATTCGAAATAACCGATTGTGGGGGCTTTTTTTTATCGTTTATTCAAAGCGCGTCGATCTGCTAAGCTGATTATACACGCAAGGTGAGTCGAGGTGCACCGGCATAAAGCGGTCGTCACACTCGCGGGACAAAGAAGCCCCGGTCGTCCCGTAATATGCAAAAGCAAATATGCAAACTCTCTCTCCCGTGCGATCTCGTTTTTTCCTCTTCTCTTGTTCTCGAATGCTTTTTCAGCGAATGTATACGCATCTTGAAGTGCCTCGATGCGTTGCATATTTTAAAGATGCTTTACGAATTATTATAACATCGTTTTTTTATTATTTGTTTGCACCAAACATTTGTTTATTATTTTTATTAAGCAGTACACAGTGACAAAAGTTATTTTATGTAAAAAAATAATTTTCTAATGAATGTTAAACTTTAACCTTTTAAAAAACTTAAAAAACGTACTGAAAAAAAATGTTTATAGTATTTACTTACTGTAATTTATAAATTTTACGGTCACTTACCGTTGTAGAATCAGAATTAATCTGAATATTTTAAATGAAAAATGGATTTAATTCGCTCCGGAAACGTACTAAGAGAATTTATTTAATTTAATTACGCTCAAATCTGAAAAAAACCTTCTTCCTTACTTAAAAGAACGTAATTCTCTTAGTGCATTTCAATCAAGCAATTTTATCCATTCTTAATTTTTTTCACATAATCTACACACATACGTCCGTAAATTATGAAAGCAATCAATTCGAAAATCGGAGTTAACGTACGAAGTGTCCATAAGTTCCACTTCCTCGGCGATTATCTAAGCAGTCGTAAAACAAGCTAATTACACGGATCCTCGCGACTCCAAAGTAAACTCGCGCTTACATTCCCCCCGTCGGCGGAATAAAACTCGCCTGTTTATCAGCATAACGGCCCATTCATTCCCTATAAGAGGCATCGCTTCCCTCGATTTTTTTTAAAAACACACCCATTGATACCGACTCGCCCGCGCGAAGTGTACAAAGTAACGCCAGCCACGCGAAGATCGGCGAGACGAAACGGCGCATTATGCGTCGATCCCCGGAGTGTGCGAGTGCGTTTTAGCATGCGCGACATTAATTGTCGAGTCGCGTTCGATTATCCGCCGGGGTAAATTATTGGCCGATAAATCGCGCGCCGATCCGCGCGGATAATGCGGTTTTATCGGGCGCGCGAACCCCGCGAGGTACATCCTCTCCGCTGGCTTCTTGCAGCGCCTTTGCGGGGGGATCGCCGAGTCGATAGCGCGCGCCGCCGCAAGCCCGGATTTTCGTACTCCGCCGAGTACTGCCTTGTCGGGGTGCGCGCTATCAATAAAGTTCCAAAGCTACTTGCAGTTTCGATTATACATGCTTATCTACTCTGGCTGCGTGCCAGTCAAATTCCAAATTGAAAATTTTAATTAAATTTTGTTTATCTTTATTTATTTATTTAATTATTTATTTATACATAATTCGCTATTTCAGGTAAAATTTAAAAGTAATGTATATGATCTTTCTAAATTTGTATTATCACTAAACTCAAAACAGTTGCCCATTTATCACAGTAAATCAGAGAAAATGTTCTATTTTACAGTGATAAGTGCACAATTATTTTGTGTAACTACGGTAATCACCATGAACTTAGGTTGGTTAGCGAATCTGGAAGTAGTATTAACACATATTTCCAGGAATTTTTATTGTACTACTAAACAAACAAGATTTAAATTGAAATATTAAATTAATAATTACCCTTGGAATTTTTTATCTTCCTTTTGAATTGGTTATTATAAGAATATAATTATCTTATCGACCAATCAAATTACTTCTTTAAATACTTGATCACAACATTTCTTCATACCTTTTTTAAGAAAAAAACATTACCCCAAATTTAGCGCATTTTTGTAAAATAAAATTCTCTAACAAATTATGTTGTGCATTTAAAAAAGAATCCTCAATAAATTCAATAAGAATTTTTTTCACGTTATGATTTATGATCGTCCAAATTTGTTAATATCCAAATCCGTGGGAAAAAAATCGCCGCCTTACGAGCAGCGCGGACGTTTTACAATTTTTGCTTCTTCTGGTGGGTCGGCGGCGAGAGGCCGCGGTCCCTCGGCTCCCGCCGTTTTACGAGCTCCCGGGCGCGCCGAGACAATACCGGCTTAATTAGGCCTCGTTGCCACGGCGAAGTCGACGACGTTCAGCGGGCCGCTCATGAAGAAGGCCAATTCCGAGCTGGTTTCCGTCGGGGCTCGCGATAGTGCCGCGTTAACCCACTAAATGCGTCGGGGGCCACTCGCCTTCCAGCAGCCACTCCCTCGCTATTTTCTTTAGCTTCTCGACTCTTACTCTTGACATCCTTTATCTTCGCGAATTTCGTCGTTAGATTGCTAACGGTACTCGTAAATTTTTTTTCTCTTAATATCCATTTTTATTTTTTATTTAACAACTTCCCTGTTCGAAATCGTATAGTTCCCTTGATAAATTTAACGATTAATAAGAATTTTTTCAACAAATAAGTGACCAGTAAGTGGTTGAAAAATTATCGAAAAATTATTTCATCAATTGTTATTAAATGGGTAAAAAATGGAAACAAAAATTATTTCGTGAATTGAAGAAAAGAAGTAGACTTTTTCGTCATTATTTATATATATTGCAGTAAGTGGAAAGTCATTTAATAGAGTTTAGTGAGTAAAGTACTTGAGTCCATTACACTTATTTAAATTTATATAGTTAACAAAAATATTTATTTTACCTAAATATTAGTAAAGTCGTTTATTAATAATTATTCAAATCTTTAATTTCCGTTAAAGTTACATTTCGTTCATTTAAATTTCCTATAATTTATTAAATATAATAAAAATTATATTTTTTATAAATCTATATCTCTTTACTTCCGTCTACCGATCGAAAGAATTCAATACTGTTGTTCTATCGATCTCTATCGATATCTCTGTTTGATATACATTTTTAGAAGCTTTTAATTTTCTACCTGATTTTTAAATTTAGAATCAGCTTCAATTACTACTATCATACTTTTTATTGTAGATATATATCTTAACGAACGTAATTAGTGCAGTATAACAACCTCATTTCTCATGTACTTACTGCGGACAAGTGTGCCCTTAGTCTTGAACAAATAAAACGCGTATCTGCTACCTAACCGTACCTAACTAATCTACTTATCTCGCAAACGCAAAAAAAAACATCGCTTACAGTTTCAATCAACAATAAAAAATAGCAATCAACAAAAGATAAGCAATCGCTTTCAGCTCCATTGCTTTCGTTCCGATGATAAATTGATAAACAGTATAACGCAACCCCGGGGCTGTTCACCTTTGACGACGAGTACAAAAGAAAAACGGCCGCAATAATTGCGATCGGCGCGAATCGCCCGGATTTTTCCGACTCATTTCCCAGCGGCGGCTCGCCGCCTCCATTGTCTCGGCCCCGGCCGGCCTGCATAATTGCGCGCCGCGGCGGCTGGCCCCCTGAAAATTTATCGCGCGGCGCGCCCGCACCGAATTGCGCGCAATTACTTTATTTGCGTTGCGCCGCGACCGCGCGTCAAATATCCACCGCACGCGACGCGCCGCGAGCTCCGTTTGTCTTTTCTCCACTGGGCCGTAATTTGCGCGTTTATTTGGACGAAGTTAATGGGCATTTTGTGTGAAATCTTTTTTTTTTTCGGAGCTTTATGCAGTTGTCGGGCGCTTCATTTTACCTGGCAATTGAATATTTGCCTGAAACGTCCCATTAGCGTTATATGTTTTACGCGTGCGTGTAAATGCAGTAATACGAAGGCATACACCGAGGGAATTTTACTGATAGATGGGAAAATTACGGGGAGGATCATCGTAAACATTTGACGGTCAGTCAACCTGGAAACATTTACGCATATATGTGTTTGTTACAGCATGTCTCTAAATTTAATGCAGTGAATATTCACTGATTTTTGAATCAGTGAATATTCACCGTATTAAATTTAGAGGGCACCATGCGGAAAAATTGATCAATGATAAGTGTCAGGTCACTTTTACTGTTTTTTCATAATTTTTAAAGGTGTGTAATTGCTTATATTATTAAAAAGACGAGACTCAAAATCATAATACAAATTTTTAAAAATTCTATCAGCAAAAATATCATAGAATTCTACAATAATAGTAGGTAATACTTAAAATTAAACAAGTGTAATTTAAATAAATATCTCTGATTATTTATTTAAAAGTGACTAGAGAACGGCATAAATAAACAAAACTAGAAATTTCATTATTAAATAAACATAAAAATATATGGAGTAGAATAAAATTAATCTCACTTACACTTTACCTTGAATTAAAGACTCAAATGGGGAAATAAGATGAAATTCGCGTTTTAATAAATAGTTGTTAATGTACGTATTTTAAAAATCTTCATTTTGTATGAACTTTATTTTATATTTCACTCATATTAATTATTTCAAACAAAAATTATTTAATCCCGCGGATTTCCTCAAATAATTAGATCCCATTACCGTATAACTGCACGTGCAAACGAGATGCAACGCAGCTAACCCGCCCGTACACATAACTTAAGACTCAAAAACATTGTCATAAAATACAAATTATATTGTAAACCTCCATCCAGAGCCGCTCAATTAACCCGTGCCCAAAGTTATTTCCCCGCGGCGAGCAAGAAAAGCTCCGCCGGAAAAAACCGCGTCCCCCGCCCCGAGAAACCAGCGTAAAAAACGGGGGAAAAAAGGGGAAACAAGACGAGCGGCGAGGAAGAGGAGGAACGGAGCGGCGGGATCATCGGTCGATCGGCCGGTCGCTCGCGTTCCCATGACTTCCCGCGCGCAGGAAGCCGAGCGCGCGCTTCCTCGTGCCCCGCGCGTCCCTTTCATCCCGGCGGCGGCGGCGCTCGCCTCCTTCTTTTTGCATTCCCCCGCGCCATGAGAACGGGCCGCTCGCGCGCGCGCCTCTCGCTCACCTACGCGCGGCCGTTACGCCAGCCGGCGAGCGGTCAGTATACCCGGCGAAACAAAGGACGCCCCGCGAGCAGAGATACTCTCTTCTCGAGGAGAGAAAGAGCCTCGTGTGCTAATATGCCGCCTCGCTCGCGGTTTAGGAACGGTTTTACGGGATTTCGCGGCTCTTTTTCTTTTTCTCGACGGCCGAAAAGAAGTTTTTCGCGCGCCAAGTATAGTCGTTCTGGGAGTGATTTTTTTTTTCTGGAAAGTGATAAAGCGCGTTTTTTATATAGACGCGTTTTGCGGGTGAGTCAGGAGTGAAAGATGTTTCTTGGAAATCACCGGTGAGATTTTTAGCGATTGATAATGCACTTGGCCTTTTAAATTTTTATGTTCTGGATGTGTTATTTTTTATTATTTAAAAATTGAACAAAAATTTTGTTGAGGTCTAGTAAATTGTTGTTAGGTAGATAAATTTTAATGATCTTTTTATCTACAAAACGAGTCAGTAACTATTATTTTGTACCTCAACAACATTTTGGTTTAATTTTTAGATAAAATTAATTACTTATGAATAATAATTTAGAAAAAAGTTATATAAAGCCTACGAACGCGTACTATATATGCATATAAATGGACCTTGTCAGCTGTATTATATATATAAATCCCATTGACATCTCTTCTAATGAATAAGGATGATATCTCGTAGTTTACAATTTTTCTGATTTTATTCTAAATTTAATTAAATTTTATTTTGTAAAAAATTTCATTTTATGGACAAAAATAAAGACTTCACCTCAAACTATCCTTGGAGTTACACGAAAGATATTGCACTTTTTCAAAGAATGAATCACCTACGTTTACTAAATATTGTTTCTAATTAATCATACTTTTAAGTGCATACTGCAAGATTTTAGCAATCGACAATAAAATTCGTATTTGGTAAATTTTTGCAACTTTTCGTGTTGAAATGTGCTGTTAAATAAGAAGTTTATTATGCCGGCTACTTCGCGGCACTTCAAATTATGTCATGATTTTTCTTTTCTTTGAAAATTTTTTCTCTTAAACTGTTAGCGTATTGCGCAGTCGCGTACTCAATTATGAAGCAAAATTTATTAGGCATAATACTGACTTATGTGAGAGAAAGCTAAATTTTGATTACGTCACGATGTAACAACAAAGATAGAAATCAAGAAAGTTGAAAACTTAATAACTTACAAAATTTCTAACTTCTTTGTAGCAAAAGCGATGTAAGTGCAGTTGTTAATTTTTACGAGTGCACAGAAAATAATTATTTTACGGCAATATTATATAAAGTGCCATTGTTTAGTAATAAAAATAGTGCAGAAATTCACGAAGCGTCAAAGTAATTGAAATATTAATGAAAACATTATTGGAGTGTAACAGCAGTTTCTTACTGTTTTTATTAGATTTTTCTCTTTCTTTTTTTCGATTTTATTTGAAGCCACGTACAATAGACTTTTTGCAATCGTGACCAATACCATCTGCGCGAGACAATCGATTAGCTCTGAATTTGAAGTAAAAAAAAAACAAAGAATAAAAACGGAATTGTTTTCATTTTTAGATTTATTAGACTAACTCTCTTTATTAATATTAGATTAATTAGGATTTTGCATGAAAAATCAGTCTAATAAAATATTAAAAATTAATCGACACGTATTTTTTCTTTTTTTGAATTTAATGATTATTAACAAAGATATAGCAGATTAAAAATCACTATGAATGTATAACATACTATCAGACACGAAAAGAGAATTAAAAAAAAAATTTCATTCAAAGATCCAATTACATCATATTACACTTCCTACTTTAAAAACTTATGGAAATTAATACATCTATAAACACCTCAAGTCATATAATAATTATTATGCAAACATATTTTTTTTACCCAATTTCTTCAATAATCCCCTACCAACGCATACACAAAATCGCTGAAAATCAGCAGAAAATTTAGCGGACTCCGAGACCGCGTTGCTCCTCGCCGTACTGACCTCCCGCGCTCGACTTTCCCGCAGTCGGAGTCGCGAGAGAGCCTTCCTTTCTCTCGGCTCGCGCGAACTTGTGCGCGCGCTAACGCACACACATACGCGCGCGCGTGCCGCCGGTCCGTCCGGTTGCGGAGCCGGCGCGATGACGTGGTCGCGCGACTGCGATTACGCCGGCGAGATTATCGAAAGTGACGGCCTCGATGTAACGCGCTGATATACAGGCGGGAGGCGCGCCGCGCCGCTCGCGCCAAATCGATTATTTTTTTCGCCGCGGGAGCGATACGCATTCGCCGGCGAAAGTAACCGCGTTGTTATCGATTCAATTGGGCCGCGACGTAGTCCGATGCACGCGCTTTATCTCGAGCGGAGAATTCTCTTTTACTCACTAAATTTAATTCAGTGATAAGTCCACAACTGATCCGAAAAAAGTGTATGTACACTGCAAAATAAGTGAATACAGTAAATAGTCACTAATTTTGAAGTGTATATATACACTTTTTCGGATCAGTTGCGGACTTATATCACTGAATTAAATTTAGAGAGTAGTTTGAGTAAAATTTTCGCTACTGCGAAAGGTACTTGGTACTTGGTCGAATTTTATTGAGTGTATATTGGGATTTTGGGGTTAATTTTTAAAAATAATAATGAATATTCAAACTTTCGTTGGGTATTTTAAACACAAGTTAATTTGTTTATGATTTTTTCTGATTTCAGGTGAGTCAGGCATAACGAAATAGATTGGGTGGGGTTGTGCAAAATTTATTTGCCTCAATAGCACTGTTTTTGGGAAAGGTAGTACAAACTATTTTTTAATTTCTATTTTAAGATTTTTAATGAATGACAATATATATAGCCATCGCATTTTGCATTTCGCATTTTTTTTCATAATCCATTTATTATTCAAATTGAAAATGTTAAATTCATATATCAAAACATTTTGAATTTTGTCGTCATTCAACTGGTTGTTTATCTCATGAATCAATCAAATCGAATCTTTAAATGCTTTTCAACGTGATCCTGTTATCGCTTTTTGTAACAGAGGATATAGCAAGAATCGTTTCGTTATTCAGAGTAACATCAAACGAACGGTTTTTATGATTACATATACCTCACCTGTAAATCATATAGTTTCCTGCTATCTATAAACTAGATAAATTCCATAAGGATTACTATATACATAAAATTTTTAAATTGAAAACAATCTACATCATTTTGAACAATACATTATATCTTCTGAAAATTCTAATTAAATAAATTAACTGCAATAGAAATGTACAATATTATCAGTCCATTTCCGACTTACCGTAACACAAGTCTGTAGATATTAGATCTTAAAAAATAAAAGTACAATCTAACGATTTATAGCTTCAGGACAGTTTCCTATCTCAGATCCCAACCGACCGTCCGTTGGTCCAATGCGGGTATACCAACCAGAACCAGAAACTCGCCTCGGCTCAAAATCCAACTTATTTTGCAATTTCACCGATTAGCAAAAAAGCCTTTGAATAATAAATTGGCCGCGCGCGTAAGCTCCGGGACAAAGGGAATGCGGCGGCGGAGGTTTATTAAGAGCGAGGGCGCGCCTAAAGACGCAAAAACCTGTTTGGCTCTCGCGCGCCGTACGCCCACGCGCGCCTTCGGCAGAGGCGGCGGCAGAAAACGACGAAGACGCGTGCCAGCGCGCAGACGCCGCATCCGGTCCGCGCGCGAGCTTTCCCTTCCCCGGCGCGCGTTTTATTATTGACGGAGCGAGATAACCCGCGTGTTTTCGTTTAATCCCCCGCTACGCCGACGCTTTGGGCGCCGTTAATGCGCCTCTCCGAGTCGATTTATCGGAAAGTATACACGTTTTGTGTCGTACAAAGTAGTTTTTTGTACCTCTCGATCTCGGGCTAAATTGCGTTTTTATTTCGTTGGATTGTGGAAGAGGCTTGAGGATTGACACAAATAAATAATGATTTTATGACCTTTTCTACGAGCATTTGTGTATATGTTGTCGGATCCGAACTGTGCGACACCGCATTGCGAATTACACTCGAGTACTCTTGTATGTATTACGTATTTCGATAAGTATTGTCTTTGTTTATGATTTTTGTATTACATCCAAAAAGTACTTAAAGATCAAATCGTATATTTCTGATATGATCCCCTATTTTTTCTATTTAAATTTTGAAAAAAACTCTATTTTACATTCAGAAATAATGAGCGAGTACATGTACCTACGCTGTGGTCCAAACTAAACTGCTGAGGTCATTTAAAAGTTATTTATACTTCAAATCATATGTCGATGAAAGTTAGTTAAAAAAATTGCTGTAATGTGAACTCATTTATACCACACCCTATGTTCATATTTCGATAATATGAAAGAGTACGATTTCTAAACTACTTTTAGTATTGAAGCTAATAATGCAGTAAAGAAAGTTTTGGTACTCCTTTATTCAAGTATAATAACTTCGGTATACAGTAATTGACGTGATAGCATCAAAAAGTTTGAGACACAAAAGCTTCTGAAACACGTACGATATTAAAAAATTTATCTCCTCGCCCAATAGTCCATTTATGCTTAATGCAACAGTTTCAATTTCTCGTATTTTTATTTCATGCATTTTCTACAATTTGCACGAAGTCGATTGTCTCGACCCATCAATGTTTCGCGCGACTCGCGAGTTTCCCGCAGCGTTGCATAATTTCTCGTCAAAGTTCGAGAGGGAGAGAGAGAGCGCGAATCCCCCCCAGGGGGGGGGGGCGCTTCGGTGAGATATCGCGGCGAGTCTTTACCCACGTTATTTTCGTCGGTCTGCGTGGGCTTTTCACGCGCCCCGATTGACGGGGCCCTGTTAACGCGAGCCGCCGATGTATTATGCAGGACACGCGTGACGCGGGGGTGGAGACTAATCCGGTCGGGCGAAAGAAAGTATGCCGCTTTTAAAAATTTCATTCGCTCAATATTTATAGTGCTTCCGATTGAAATCTTTCTAACGCACTAGAATTCATTGGTTCGTTTAAGAAAGCATCAAAGCTCGTGCGCGAGTAAATAAATAATATACAATGAATCGCTGAGATCCACGTGTTTCAATGAAATCGTTCGTTTCGCGCCTTAACCGTACGAACGAATTGAGTAGAAATGTCACTCCAGTGAATTGAGACTCTGCAGAGCGAAATATCACTTTTAGAGTGGTATTGCATCGTATAGAGTGAAATTTTACTTGTACAGGTTTAGCGTATAAAAAAATCAATCAAGATTTTTACTTTCAAGTACCATGTAAATCTGAAAGTGTAAAATTTCACTTAGAATATGTGAATAGTGACATATTGCATGTAAAAAGTCGTTCACATATTGAATAAGTGGACGACTTTTCACGTACAAGATGTCACTATTCACATTTTCTAAGTGAATTTCACATTTTCATATTTTAAGAGTACAATAGAAGAAATTTGTTGTAATTCATTGTACAGTGATTCGTTATCGATCGGATTTATGATCTACTTGAAGATTGGAAATAATCGGTAGATCTCCTCTTTAAGTTCCCTCCTCCCCCTTCTCCACACTCGCGATAAGAAAGCAGACGTGGGTGGGTTCAGCCGCAGAAGGTGAATATCCCTTAACGTGTGTATCGGCCGACACCTGGCGTGCAGTCGCGTGCCGCAGCGCAGTGTCTAAAAATACTCCCGACTCGATAATGGTTTACTGCGAGGATAGCCTGCACCCACGATTTTCTTTTCGTGAAAATACGTTTTATAAGTGATAAAATTTCCGTATGCAAATTATTTAATAATTTATTTTGTTATCATAAATTGATAAACCGGTTCATTCTTAGATTTATTTTTAACTTTCTGAAGATCTAGTGTGCATCAGTTAGAAGATTACGTTTAGTGTTTGCTGCTGATAAGATATTGGTAGCATCTTAATTCGCGATACTGCTGATATAATTATAAAATTGTAAAGAGAAGTTAAGGAGTGCTTGATAATCACAACGAGCTAATTATCTCTGGTTTATATAATAAAGGAGCTAATTTCTTATTTAATTAAATTAACTGGATTGCGCAATGCGTCTTGTACACTTAATGCCCCAAGGGTTCGTCTAACTGATTTCATTTTGAAAAGCTGTCAAAGAATCGAGAGGAATAATTTCCTTCTTTTAGCACTAGGTGGAGTCTTTATCTTCATTAGTACTAAGTAAATTGAGTAGATTACTGGGTATGAAAATTTCTTTAATTTTGGGGAGCTTCGCAAATTTCAAATTCTTCTAAAAAATAAAAATGCTTGATTTTCTTGTATCGATTACTTTGTTCGATGCAGTCGAAGTGCAGCAGTGGCAACAAGTGGCAACTTCCGGAAGGTTTCCCTGTCTTTAGACTGCTGGAAGACTTGTAATATAATGTGCAACTGCTAATCATCTTACGCTTAAATTTTTTATATTTACCAGTCCATTAGGTTTTCACTGGTGAAAAACTTGTGATATAAAGTATGCTACTGTTACGATTAACAACTCATTTCTTCAAATCATCAATGAATTGTTTAAGTAGGATATTAGTAAACCAACCTCCATTCAGTTTTTTGTAACTGGATAACTATAATCTCCGAAATCCTTCTTTAAACGTTTATTTGACCTACATCATCTGAAATTGGTTGACAACTTTTTTCTGAGGTTAAAGTAAATGTTAGATAATTTTCCGTAATATACCTATAACTTTTGCAGACGTGGTTTTCATAAATGTAGCAACATCTTATTTTATTTTACTAAGATTTAATATAAACATTTCTATGTAACTTATTAATAGAACCTTTTTCATTACTTTAGTGAAATACGGGTTAAATACAAATTATTATTCCATACTCAATAAAAATTCATCACTACGAAAACTAAAGAGTACTAAATCAAATAAAGATGTAATGAATCATTTGAAATTGTCTTTGATCAAAGATATACAATGCGCCTGAACGAAGCTTGTTATTTTCACTATTTACACGTTTACGGCGCTCAAACATTCGACTAATTGCTCGAATCGAATTCGACCTCGTTGGGCAGGACCTCCGGGAGAATCGGCACTGTCCCGTCGGGAGGGCGGGTTGATGATATGTTTGTTCCGGAAAGGAGAATCGCGATCGCCGAGGATTGCTTGTAAATAATTATTGGCGTCTTCTGTATTTATTCGACCGATCGATGAGCACACACCTTCCGGCCTAACTGAATTAGAGACGACTTCGGAGAGTTTCGCCCTTTCGTTAATAACGGAAATTCACTTTGACGATGGAAAGTCGGTCGTCGCTCTTTTAGTTTACTAATGTCGAATCTACCTATACCTTGCCTCCCCTTTTCTTCTTTCACTGATGAGTAGTATTTCCCTTTTCCTTCCGATGAAATGTAAGATATTTTTATTTTTTAAATTAAATCTTCTTTCATTTTTCTTAAATATTATTACATTTCTTTATAAACTTAGGATATTACAAGTTTTTCTGGACCTAGACAAATTTATTTCACTCTGGTACCTTAAACACGGCAAATCCAAATAGACTTTTTTGAGATGTGTTAGTCTTCGAAGGAAGCGATGAAATATAATTTGCATAATACATAGGTGAATAACCCGAGTACTTTTTTATATTTCAAAATTTGCTGACTATCCGGCGAAAGTTACCAAAATAAAAAGAAATCCACACTTCCGCAAGCGAGCTTATCTCCGCATCCCGCAACAATGACCGTCGGTCCAAGCGATATTAGCTCCGAGCCCGATGCGAGGTTACACACTCCTCTCACGAAAAATACAGCGACGCCACTTGCGATACTCGGCGACTTGCCGCGTGACAAAGGAAGCGATGGAGTGATAAATGACACTCGGATACTCCGAGGGTCAACCCACGCCGAGTAGTCCTTTAACGAGCTCTCCTCATAATGGAGCCGAGCAGAGGCGGGGGTGAGGGCGAAGGGAAGGGGGGCATCGAACTTTTTCCGAAAAATTTCTTCCCGGTCAGTGCCTCCCCGCAATGCATATAACTTCGCCCGGCGACGCTCTCCCCCTCCTCTCGAGGAGGAGAGCCTGGTGGGACTATCTTTTATGCCCTAATGGCCTTTTCAACGCAATCAGCTTCCTTCTGCTCGCCCGCCTTTTTTTCCGTCGGCGGAACTTTGCGCGCGCCCGAAAAGGAGAGGAGCGAGGAGAAGATCCTCGGCGGGCGAGGGTGCGGGGTAAATTTTATGAGAGATTATCGGGAATTCGTTTTCCTTTGTGCGGCGGGATTCATCCCTTTTAGAGGCGGGGTCTCGTCTTATAATGGTTTTACGCGGAATATTCTTTTAATTTGTCTTCTTACGCTTAGAAGCGCAGAAGGATAATGGAGGATTTCAAAATTAAAGTTTTGATAATTAATAAGTTTTGAAAAGCTAAATTTTGAGTATTTTGACATTTATAGGTCAAACGCAAAGTAATTAATTATTAAAGAATTTAGAAAAAGAAAAAGTAAAACACAAAACAAATGTCCAATTTATTAACGGTTTACATTTGTTAAAATTGTAAAAATGTCCCGTAACAATTTATTCCAGTCGAATGTACCTTGAAATTGTATAAATATTTATAACTTTTAGGTCTCCTCTTATAAACCTAAAAGTTATAAATGTTTGTACAATTTCAAGGTACACTCGTCTGGAATAAATTGTTACGGGCTATTTTCAAAATTTTAACAAATGTAAACCGTTAATAAATTGGACATTTGTTTTGTCTTTTACTTTTTCTTTTTCTAAATTCTTTAATGATTAATTACCTTACGTTACTTCGTTGTTTAATCCTGCGGATACTACGTTGCCATTTAAGGGGACGTTCCGCAAAAGTATCTTCCGGGCGAGTGTGTATATTAAAAAATTTCGACATTTTCTTTAAACAAGTAACGAGTGTTTAAACTTTTCGACGGATTCGTAAAGAGCGGAATTATGAATTTATAGCATCGAAAATGTCTCCTAAAGCCGCATTGTTCGCGATTATTGCTGTAAAAGCTCTTGCGCATCTCCGCATTGGGCGCGCACGTGACGATCGTAAATCACAATCAGCCCAGTTTCGAGTCGAGAAATTTCTCCTTTGTCTCATTGCGATTACAGGAAAGTATTTAATGCGCAACTTGACTTTCGTGCTTTATACTTGGGAATAATAACGTTTATCGCTAGGTACTTAAAACTGACATTTCACTATTTTCTTTCACTTCATTTATAGAAAATATTTTCTCTAAAAATAAATGAAAAGTCGTTCGCCAGTATTAATAAGTTTCCTTTAAAGGTGAATTAGTTAAAAATCTCTAAATGCTCTAAAAATTAATAAAATGTGCTCCATTTAGTCGATATTTAATAGAGGAAATTTTAATAATTTTTAGTGCATTTAGAAATTTGTCATTAATTTAACATTCGAAGAAGAGAGAAACTTATTTGATCTTGAAAATATTCACTTATTAAATGGTAAAAGTTAATAAGTCAATATTCACTTATTTTCATTTATGAACGACTTTTAACTTATTTATTTTTAGAGATCGTCTACGACAGGTACATTAATAATCCAAATAATAAAAAAAGGTCACTGCAAAATGCCACAAAACCAATCAGTCTGATTGAAACGCTCCCTCAAGCATTCCCCAATATTTGCCAGGTCAATTTCCCCTACATTACCGAAAGAAACTTCGTTCTCAAAAAGAAAGGGAAATCCGATATTAAAAGTTCGTTCGGTGGAAGTGTACCTGCGTGCGCACACCCTCCGCTGCGGAACCACGTCGCAGGCGTGACCCGCGCTCGGTATAATTCGCCAATTTGTATGCCCCACGGATGGATATCTCGCGCCTCGTCGACGTCAAGAGCAGAGCGCAAAGTACGCTATATGAACGCGGAGCCGCCGCCGCGTCTCGGCCCTTATTCAATTAAAACGAATTGCTTGCGTCAGATGCGAGCTGCCGAGAAAAAACCGGACTTCTTTTGTCTCTCGCCGCGCGATTTTCCGAGTTCGAGTTGGGGCTGAGGCGCTCGGCGACTGTGATATCCAGTGTTACGCCGAAGCTCTGGATTAAATGTTCACTGGTTGTCGTTGGTACACTGAGAAATAAGTATTATGTACTTTGTGAATTTTATGTTATGCAGTGATAATTTTATTGGTTTCAAAACAGTTACGTACTTATATATATGTAAAACACATGTAAAACAGTGCAAATTCAGTTACAGTGGTAATTATGTAATTGTTTTGGAATTGGTGAAATTTTTACTGTAAGAAATTTAGAAGAGGGTAGTTAAAATAGGGCAAAGTTGTAATCAATATGGTATCTTCTCTTATTATGGGAAAAAATGAAAAACCATTTAATACGAGTGACAGTCGAGTCAATCGAGTTAGATTTTTAGTTTAGATTGGCTCAATTTTTTCTAGAGTGATCTTTCCGATTTTCATTCCTTCAAATTATAAAAGCTTGCTGTTACATACATATTCTTTTAAACAATGATCTACATTAGTAATAAATATATCATTATTATCTTCCATTCCCTGGTAGAAAATTGACCATATTGTGGGCAGAATTTCTGGTCAATATACGTCATTTTAACATTTATTGACCAGAAATTCTGTCCACAATATGGTCAATTTTCTACCAGGGTTTTCAAACAATGAACACAAATATACGTTATTATCTCCAACAATTTTTTGGCTTACTTTTTTCAGTGCACCAATTAAGTAGGATACAATAATAAATTATTTAAATTCAATGAAATTCGATAAAATATGAAAACTTTTAAAATTTTATAAATTAGATGTTTTTCCATTTGTCGTCATTTCACGTTTTCCACGCTCCCCTTTTAATTGAGCCCTATATTGTTAGCGGGAAAAAAAATTCGTGTAAAGATAAACCGTTTACGAAGGTGGTTTTGAAAGGGAGATTTCAAGCGGAATCGTAAAATGTATAAAGGTGACACTGTCCCGTGAAAGAATGACCGAGTTTTCCATTTTGAAAGACGTTTTCTGCCCCCGATGTTTTCTCGGTTTAATTAATGCAGCGCGGATTCGCGGCGGCGTCATTCGGAATAATAATGTCGCATGAAAATTTAAGAATAATAATAAAAACCGTTGTATTTTTATTATATCCTAAACTAATTTTACGCTCCTTTTTATGATTTCAGGTGAGTGTCGCTGTAATAACGTGGCTGAATCCATTCTCTTTGAAAACAAAAGTCGTCCAATTACACGATATTTTGTGTACAATTATGTAATAGAGATTTTCTCTATTATTGTATTGTGTTAAACGCAGGTATCTGTATAAATCTTTCATTAATATAGTCAATTCAAAATTATTAATTAATCTATCTAAATAATTCGTTTTTAATTTTAAATTTTGTTTTTAATTTAATTTGTCTTTTTTATGAATAAAACAATTTCAAATTTTATTGATATGCTTTACATTTGCGCAAGCATAGTACCCGTAATCAAAACCCATTAGGAGCGCAAAAAAAGGAACTATATAACGGACTGATGATTCTGCGATCTGCTACTTAGTTTCCTTTACGGCGATAGTATACTTTCCGAGCTATTAGTTCAAGGGATAAGGACCGAATGCGCTGACGCAAGCAGGGAAAAAAGACAAAAAAAAAGGCGGGTACGGGGTACCGGACACAATGCGGACAGCCATTAGATCGATCGCGGCGTCAAAGTGAAAAGTTGGAGAATACAGATGTGCCATGATTTTTCACGAATCCTTTTCACCACTCGATTCGCTTACCCACGATGTTGAGTATTTCCACACGGGTAGAAATTTCTATTAAAAATTACCGTTGCTTTCGCGGTAACCATGGGCTTTCTGACACTATGTAGTTTATCACAAAAAAAGTAGCAAATTTTAATGTAAACAAAAGAAATATCATCATAATTTCAATAAATTTTGCCGTGGAGTTCGGTATTTTTTCTTTTGTTTATATTAAAATTCTAGTAGGTGTTAGAAAGTCCATAGTTACCGTAAAAACAACGGTAACTTTTAATAGAAATTTCTCTCTGCGCACGTCGAAGCCGGCGCAAATAAAAAATCGTACCTCTTTTAAGTATAATAACGAAGACTGGCCCGGATTTGCGTAATTAGATTCCACATTTTCGCGAACATTTCGCAGCTTAACTTCGTTCGTTCGCCCACGGTTTCAATTTTTTCACTTGGCAATCGCATTAAGGATTTATTTCGACGCGTCGTGTCATTTAATTAGTCGCCGTTAAGAGCATCGATTAAACGTCGGGTCTTAATCAATACGGCGGAAAAAAATATGCCGGAGGCCGCGACAATACGTACATAAAAAGAGGGGAAAAAAAAGGAGGGGCCTCGCCGGCGAATAAGCGTTGCGCGCAACCCAATTCCGCCGGGCGTAATCCCGAACGCAATTACGCGTGCGCAAATCGAATTTCCATAGCGACTAACGTCACTAAAAGCATCCTCCGCGAGAATCGAATCAGGCGACCCACTAAAAAACATGATTCATCGCGCGGCTCTCGTTCGCGCCCCCAGAGCCTCGAAATTCCGAGTTCCAAGTCGCGAAGTTTCTCCACCCCCTGCGGCGGCGGCCGCATCCATAATTGAGCGCCGGTGAAAGGAAAAAAGAGGTGGGGGTGGAAAAATTTGATTTCACTCGTCGGGAGAGAAACTTTCTTTTTACGGGGGAAACAACAAAGTTGCGAGCGGAAATGTTGAATAAGTCGCCGGGGCAACTTCGCGCCCTTATGCTGCACCCTACGGGCAATTATGTCGTTTGCAAATTTCATGGCGAGCCTGACGCACGCCGGTAATTAGGCTTGAGTCCCCGTCCGTGCGCGTCCGCGACATCACGGGTACCGGGGGATCCGCTGGTTTAATCGATTCCATCAATTTTCAGCGCATCGTCCATCGAATTTCGTACATACACCGGGAGATTAAGGGTAATTTTCTATTTTCGTAGGTTGAATTATTTTTGGAAAAATTACTGTTTTTGTAGTAAAAATTATAATTGCAATAAAACTTTACTATCAACTTTAATTAAAAAAAAGGATACTACTAAAGTTGGAACCGGTGTATTTTGTAGTATTGAATGTAGTTTTAGTAGTATGGAATGGGATTAAGTGACGTTTGATAAAAATTATCACTCAGTAAATTGATCCGAATTGAAATTTTTACTAGTTTTTAGCTAATTTTTAAGAAATAGATAATTAATCTTGCGGTTAATATAATACTAGGGTGGTGATTTTTTACAAAAACTATTAGGGGTAATTAATTTTGAAGATAAAATTCTCTCTACAACGGACTGCTCATTATATACTTAATTTGCGTTAAATTTATTAACCCAAGAAATATTACTATTATACATTTTTAATAAATTTTACAAGCTGCTATTACAATTTTTGTAAAATTAACATAAGAACTTAACTACATTTATTCAAATTTTTAATTCCAAAATAATTTCTTTCCTATATTGTATTACAAATTCTTTAAAAAATAATGGTAATAACACGGCCTCCAACACGGAAGAATTTACAGAAATTTCGCTCCACCTCATTTTTCGCAGTACAGTTAATACAGCACATTAACAAAATGTGATTGATTAATAATGCGCGCCGGAGGATTTAGGGTGCCTCCACTTCGCGCGCATTAGAGTACGGAGCTCGCAATGCGCCGCACGAACGCTCGAAACGCGATAAATCCTCGATCGCTTAAATTTATATAGACACACATACGCGACAGTACGACGTAATAAGTGGATTATAACTGCATTACCGCAATTATAATGACACAGTTTAATGAAATTTCAGCTAATAATTTACGCGAACTCGCGGTAACAAAAGGGGGGAGCGAGGGGGGGAGGCGCGCGTTATTCAGCGGATCGCGGCGCGACTGCAAGCACAACATTTTGAATGCAGCCGCGTCTAAAGCCCGAGCCAACGGACGAGTGGATCAAAACGCGTCGAGGCAGAAAGTACGCGTGACAGACGCGCGTACAGAGTCGGCGCGCGCGAGGAAATTAAATTTCATTCAAACGCGAAGTGGAACGCATTCGTTCTTCAATTATGATGATTCAATTTTCGCGCTATCCGCCTCCCTCCCCCTCTCCCTCTCCCTCTCTCTTCATAATTATTAAACGCTCCAAACTTGCCGAAATTACTATAAGCAAACCTGCACCACCCACGTGATTCTCCATCTCCTCTCTCGTTCCGTATCTACATGTATATACGTAGCTCTCTCCGGAGCAATTTCCTAAATAGCATCCGCAAAAAGCTCGCTGCCGGTGGCGAGACTCGAAGATCGGGTGCGCGCGATGCGTCCGGCTCTCGCTGGTTAGAACGAGTTAATTCCCGCCCACTTAGGTAATTCATGGACGAGCGAGCGGTTTATCGCCTGTATCGCGGCCGATGGCGAAGCTGCCTGTCGAGCGGCGCGAAACTGCGCGAGCCGCGTAAAGGGACGCCGAGCGGGTGGGCTTTGTTCACGACGCGAGTTTACAATGTCGTATAAATAATCCTAAGTTGCCTCAAACGCTTCTTTCCTTAGATTCTTTGCCTAAGGTTTCATTTTGATTGTCACGTTTTTTCTTTAGTCTGTGTGTTAAAACGAAAGCGTAAATTTATTTACTCCCGACCCCGCTATAAAAGCTACTTTCTCTCCCTCATAACTGGGAATAAAGTGCGTTATTATTCCCTGTGAGACAGGGAATAAAGATTTCTTTATTCCCCGTATAACTGGTTTTTGGAGTTTTGATGTTATATTAATGAAAAA
>UXGC01001008.1:0-39583 GCA_900480045.1 Eurytoma adleriae
AATAAATATGTTTCACAGCAAATTAAACATATTTAATGGGGTGGCCCACTATGCCCCGAAGGTTCACATTGCCCCACTCTCCCCTACTCTTTGTAAACTTAATTCAATAATTAAATCTACTTTTTTGTAATAGTTGTTTACACTAGAATAAAACAGTGATTAAATTTTGATTTAATATCAAATTCACTTGTATTTATGTAATTATATTGAAACGAGAAAAAATTACATGGTCATTTCAAAAGATCAAGAAAAATTACTTATAATTTGCAATTGTTCTCTAATACACTAAACTTTGTATTAAAAAATACAAATACTAGTTTATCACTATTTGCGCAGAAAGTCAAGCTGATACTTAGCGCCTTGGTGTCCATAACTTTTCTATTGAATCGCATCGCGGCGGCGATCATAATCTCCGTGGTAAATGCGCGCTGGCTCCCCTACGCAGCGGCGTTAAATAAATTCTCGAGCGGCCCGATACGAGGCTCGCGCGCACTCTAACCCACATCGATAAGCATCGACATTAGCGCGGCGCATTAAAATCGATGAATTGCCATCGCGCGGCTAATAAACGGCAATTTAAAATCGCTCCCGGCATAAGCAGACCACCCTCTCGCCCCCCCCCCTTTAAATTGCCCCCCTTATCGCCAGCCGACGCCTCTATCTCTCATATTTTCCCCCTGACCTCACCGAGCAAACAAAGCCGACCGGAGAGTCACGATTTTTTTTTTGCTTATTTACTGTTTTTTTTTCTCCTCGCCCCGTGTTTTTTTTTGTCACCGAGATGGGGGAGCGGAAGAGTCAGCTTGGGTCCAAGCAAACACGTCGAATTCCCGGAAGAGCTTGCGCCGCACCGCCAGCGCCAAAACTTACTCTCCGCGCGAGGCTTTAGATCGGACGATAAGCCCGGGCGCCCCGGAAGTGCATGTTAAATCTCTTTGAGTGGAAGTCCGCGAATTTCAAGTGCATTTTCGCCGCGCCGCCGCTGATAGGATCGAAGGCGCGATCTTCGCAGATTGAATTCCAACATTTTTTCACTTTATTATTTTAATTTTTAATGATATAGTAATTTTAGCAAAATTAAGGTATTTACTGATTTAAGTGTTAATTTACTGTTTTACATAATTCGATTTACGTTCTTTATTTATTTCTACTCTCCATACTTGTATTAGTGAAATGCATTAAAAATTAGTGAAATGATGTTTCCACTAATTATCATTTAATAAGTCTTCACTAATTCGACTTTAGAAGGTAAGATTTTATTTAATTATTACTTTTTTTAAAATAAATAATCTTGTTAATTACTGATTTTCCTGAAAATCCGAATTGTTACTGCAATCTCTCACACTAAATTTTAAAAAAGAAAATATGCTGGTAAATCGTGCAGTTGTTTTTTAGGTCGTGGACAAACACCATTTGGAGGTCTACGTTTCATCGTCCACTGAGATGCCAGGTCCAGCAAACATAGACACAAATATTTCCTTCCGCGGCGCGAATGACTTCCTTCGCGTTGTTCAAGCAGTTTAGTCGTATCGTCGCCGTTTGCTCTGCGACATTTAGGCGCATCGCTCGGCAATTATAACTTTCGACATTTGTTACGGAGTCCCATGGTGCAGGGATTACACGGCAGCTGCCGGATAATCGTTCCAGTTTGTTTTCGTCGAAAGTAGCCGATTGCGCCGCACATCCCGAAGTCCACTTGTTCCTTTCGCTGTTTACTCACGCTTGAAATAGATTTCGAGTTTAGCTTTCCTTTTTATTTGTTGCAAGTTTTCTTAGTTTTATATCTTTGGAATGAGCAAACATTTGAGTTACTGATCGATACTTGTACTTTTATTGCCTTATGCGTATGTTTGATTCTCTGAAAAAGTGCAATATTTATCGAGTAAACTCAGAGGATATTTTGTAAGTTTATGATTTGAATTTTAACGATAAAATTTTTTGTAAAAATAAAACAATTTATTTTGGATAGAGTAGTATTGTAAATTGTAAGGTACAATCCTTATCTGATGAATGAGATGTATTCAGTACCACCGAGTTTCACAAAAAATACCCATATATGGGTTACACTTCAAAATAATTAAAGCACCTGATCTTTGTATAGAATCAATAAACTCGGCATAAAAAGAAAAGGTTTCAAGCACATATTTCTTATAAAAATCAATTACTTCATTTAATGAATTTAATAATCAATAAAGTAATTTTAAGGATGACCTTTCTGTTATACACATTTCACTGAACACTGAATTTCTGGAAAAAGACTATACACCTGAACTGAAAAAAAGTTTCTTATTTCGCGGGATTTATTTTTCTGTAAGACAGAAATCGCCACGAAGCCACTAGGTGAATAGAATTGCAGGGATTGCTAGAGCGCTTGAAGTTATTATGGACCGGTTGCTGTTTGCATAGCTCGCGGCCGGGAGGACTGAATACATTGGCCCAAACTACTTGCCTCGGGTGGGATTTTCGATGTTGCAATTCGCAGGACCCGCCATTTCCTAGTGGCTGTGACGCATTATTAGCCGGCTCCAGCTATACTCACGGTGTAGTCAGTCAAAGCAATTACGCGCCGGAGACATCTCGAAGATATTACGAATGTGAACTTTTGTATTTGAAAAAGTTTCGTAATATCTCATAACGTATTGTTTGTGCTCAAGGAAGTACTTTTTTCTATTCCTTACGTAAGGTAACGGACAGTTTTATATTAGAAGTTTTAAAAGCTCTGCAGGGGGTTGAACTAAATGTTCTTATTTTTAATTTTAGTGAATCATACGGAGAGTAAATAATACTTATAATATGATGGGGACTAATGGGACAGATGATAAAATGAATCATTCCCTGTACTAAACTATTAACATTATTAAGTTTGTCTGATATCCCATAAACATGAGGTATTCATACATTTAACTCATGTTACGTGTCCTTTGCTTGAATCTTATAATGGAACAGATGATATTCTGAACCAGCGAGACACAACAGGCCATTCCTTAAATATTTCACAATATCCTGCCATCATTTTTTTAAGACACAATAAAAGCCTGTCATGAAATTTTCAAAATTTTCAACAAAAATGTACAGCGCTGCTTCCGAGCCATCGATAAAAATCGAAGGAAATAAAAGGATACTCGCGACCGTAATACGTCTCGTAATAGAACGGCTGTTTCAAGTCACGTATCGCCGCAAGATCGCGCGAAGACCGGGGCAATAGAGACGCGCGCTGGCGCTGATAAAAAGAAAATCGAGCATAACGCGGGGGGCAACGCGGCTCTCATAAGTCTTGCCCAAGATTCAGAGGGTTGGCAGGGCCGGGGCGAATATTCCCGCGGCGGCGCAGGTGTTTCGCGCAACAAATTGCATCCATCCGTATCGGGCTAGCTTCCTCTCGGCCTTTACCACTCCGCGCGCGTCTTCGCCGGCTTCAGCGCCGCCGTCCCATTATTGCCAAAGATTTATCGCCCCCCGACGCTTTTGTTCTCGCCAAACAGGCTGAACTCGCTAATTTACAAACTTGAGCGCCACGGACGCCGCTCCCCGTTTAAAAGATAATGCGCCGGTATACTTCGCCGGACTGCGTATCTCGACTGCAACTTTAAAGCTCTTGAAGGCTGGAGGTATGTGAATGAAGGCATCTATTTTTATTAACTTTTCTTTTTACTTTCCGAAGTCCTAGTCGAGATTTGAATACACTTAAAAATTATAATGTCTAAATTTAAAGTGTGAAATTAATTTAGAAAATAAGTGGCGACATATTACACTAGTCACATTTCCATAATCAATTTCATATTTTCATTAAGAGAGCAGACTGTCGTTTCTTAACCATCATTGCAAGCGGAAATAGGATTCAGATTTTGATGAGCGATATTTAGAAACAAAATTAATGGCATATATAAAAGTTGAGTGTCAATTTGATCCGACAGTTCTGGTTTTGATGATAGGCAAAATGCAGCTTGTTGCCGAGGTCGGAATCACCACTTTAGAATTTCGAGATCCACTCTCGTCAGTTGCTTGCGCATACTGTTTTCTCCCATATTCGAAGCAAATAATAAGTCCGCTTGCAACTCAAGCTACTTTACTCAGCTTGTTGAAGTAGTGCTAAGGCTGGTAATGGTACGCTATTGATTTTTATATCAAACAAACCAATCAAGTGATGTGGGTACAATCAACAGCAATAAATGAAGACCCCAAAATGGTCGTCTAGGAATTCAATAAGTCGTTTACTATATGACCATTTCTTACGAGGAACTAAATATTTTCTTAAGCAGTAGTCAATTAACAAAAACTTTTGTAAAAGCTAGTACTAATTGCTTATGGAACAATCGCAGCAGCCTCATGAATGCTTTATTGAGGTTTGATAATACATGAATGCATTATTATTCTGTTCAAAAAAGGTCTACTATTTAGGGCAGAATTCTTGTAGTCTACGGAAATCTATAAAATGAATATGTTTACAATCATCTAAAATTTGAGATGAACAATTCATGCACTTATTATTAAATCAATTTAATTAACAAATCAATTTATCTAGCAATTGAATAATATAAGTTCTATAAGTTTATATGCACATGACCGCCCTTTTTCGTATAACAATATTTATGTAACTATTTTCTGTGAGTAATTGCACAAATAATAAAATTAGTTTACCTTAAAATACAAATTAGAATTTGCGAAACAAAGTCCTGCTTAATGCTTATCTGGTTAACTAACATTATACTAAACAGTTTATCTTTCAAAATTAAATTACGCTCTTCGCTGTAGCAGAAGAGCATTACGCGGCATTTAAGGGACCTAACAAAGCCTCCGTGCACCTAAAATCTGGAAAAACGGCAAAGATGCATCATTAGCATCGGCTCGAGCGGGCGATAGCGCCCGGCTAAGCGCCTCCCCGCACCCAACCCCCCGCTTGATTATCCGGGGCATTATTTTTCCCCGAGCTTGCCTCTAAACCGCGCGTAAAATTAAAGGGCGGGAGCGCGCGGCATTTCATTAACTTCCGTCCGAGTGTGCCGCCGCCGCGAGCGAGCCCGAGGTTTGCGCGCGGATATTACTGTGGTTCCCTTCTGTAGCGCGCGAAATTAAAGCGCCTCGCGCCCGCATACGTAATGAACGCACGCGTCGTCGGGCTTTTTGCACAACCCCCCCCCCCCCACAAGATCCCCTTGCTCTCTCTCTTGCTCTCTTTCTTGCTCTCTCTGGCTGTGGGCTTTTTCAGGCCCGTGGAGAGCCGCAGTTTAGCGCTTGTAATTGTGGTGCATCGCGCGCGAAAGACAAGAACACGATCGGGATTATGGCGGGCACATCTCGCGGTCAACGATCATCGATTATGATGAAGTGCTCTTGGAGCTTCCACTGGTGCTTGCAAAACAGTTTTCGTTGTTTTTCGCAATGCAAAGTCTCAAGAGTTGGGGAAACATTGACAATCTGTAGAGCCTAATATGGAAAATTTACAGATTATAAATAAACGAAATATTGTATTATTAAAAAATTCAGTGGCAAGTTTTAAACATTCATAGTAGCAGCTATTGTCAATATTATATTTATTATTTGAAAGTGTGATTCGCGCTAAAAGTCGAAATTTCTATAATTCATAATCACTCCAGTAGAGGCACTGATGGCACCAGCTGGTTTTCATGTGAATTCACCTTGCTTATCCACATCTTCGTGATAGGCCACTGGCCTTTCACTACAGTGTTGCGACTTTTAGCTGCTTTTTAGTTTGGCATCGTCGCATTACCGCAGCTTCTACTCGTCTCAGTGTACATTCAGCAGACACGCACAAACTTTCCAAGCATATATTTTGGTGGTAAGATTAGTTTTAACTTTACAATACTTCTGTAGAATTGTAATATATTTATCAGTAATATACTTTTTGATAATTTAAACTTTGCAAATATTTGATCTCGTTATATAGAATACAAGATAACTCTTCTCAAAATATTATGTTGTAAAAATGCTGAGAAAATAAAATCTTTATTATAAATGATGATATGGTAAATAACTAGATACAAAAATAATAATAATGTTCTTTAATATGCTTTTAATTTGTTATTAATCCTTTTCTTTGATCAGAAATCATGAACTTTGTTAATGAATGAAAAGCTTTTTGCAGTTATTATTATTAATAATTAGTTTGTAGATAATGTAATGTATTTGAATATTTGAAACGATGATTCATAATTTCTAACTTTGGCTATAATTTAATTTAAATTTAATACTTTGTCTCTATTATTATTATTCTTAGGATTTACAGCTTTTACAGACTGTAGCAATGGTAGATTACGAAAATGTTTATAAAGCTCCTACATTCATTATCGAAAATAACGTCATCAAGGGGAATCCCAGACCGTACGGTATTAACACTCACAACCTCGGTAAAGTTATACTGGAAGTTTTAGATAGCAACCCGAATCATGTTTCGCAGGTAATTAAAAGATTATTAAAAATCATAATGTGTCAAACAACACATTATCACATTAAAAAGTTGAATATTACTTTACTAATTACTTCGTAATTTGAGTAGTAATTAGTAAATAATAATTTTATTCGTTCGTTCGTTTAAAAATCTAGTTTACATCGTCAATAAATCAATTTACATAACATAAAAGATTTTCAAGATAACGGCAAACGATAGCGAATAATAAATTCTGCTATTCAAAAAAGATGTGATAAGAAGTATTCACAAATACATGCTATTTTTAAATTATTTTTGGATGATGCTGTTTTAATAAATAAGCTCTTGCCATATGAATAAACTTTATCATCATTATATAAACTATTTTTTAGATTGATATTGAAACAGGAAGACGAACCGATTTTGCAGAAATGAAAAATAAAAGTATACGATGTGCTTTATGGTTGAAAAAACAAGGAATCGGTTGCGGTGATATAGTTTCGGTTTGTACGGATAATCAATTGGATGCTTACATTCCAGAGTTAGCAACGTTCTATGTAGGCGCGGGACATAATCCTTGGCATCACGATGTAGCTCTAAGTAGTTATTGCTTTTTATCTATTCTACATTTAGTGCAGATTTGCAAATTTGATAATTTTCTTCCACTTATGTGAAACTTAAATCGTTTAATTTTAACCCTTCGTGTTATATAATATATTTTATTTTGTAGAACCAGCACGTCATTTAATTAAACTAACTGAACCAAAAGTGATATTTACTTGCGCAAGTGCAGTTGATATCCTTCAAGAGGCATCTAAACTAGAAAACGTGAATACAAAAATCGTAGTTTTCGACAATCATCCTAATTTCGAGTCTTTGAATAATATTATGGATCAACAATTGGAAGACGAAGTTAAAAACTTTAAAGTCGCAGAAATTAAAAATCCGAACGACATCGCGTTGATTATATTTTCATCTGGATCGAGCGGTCTCCCCAAGGGGATCATTCATTCTTACAATACTTTTTCAAAAAATATTTTACGATTTGCTAGACCTCCTACAAAAGCGGATGTTATGCTGTGGTACACGTCACCGTACTGGTTAACTGCAGTTTACTTCAATTTACAATTATTTCTACTTCAATCAGTTCGTGTACTTCATTCTAAATTTGATGCAGAAGAAACTTCCAAAGTAATAGAAAAATACAAGGTTTGATAATTATTATTAAAAGTTCAATCTTGTAGGTAATTAAGATTGAAATTAAGATCTCAACTAAAAATAAAAAGTAATTTTATCTAATATAGGTGACTTGGTTCTTCATTACAACTGATATGATAAATGTATTTAACAAATCTGAAGTATTTAAGAAGTATAAAGTTCCGACGTTAAAATTAATTATGACGGGAGGTTCGAAAATTAACCGTGAAGTATTTGAGGAGTTCCAGAGCAGTTTACCCAACAGTTTAGTCCTGCAAGGATATGGTAAGATTTTTTTTTTGTTATTTTATAAACAACACTTGACTTGTAGACACTGTTTTAAACCATTTAAAACAGGTATGTGCGAATTGGGAGGAACGGCTACGATTCAAAATGAAAAACGCAAGAGAGTCGAGTCAGGTGGTTTCGTAATAGACTACGTGCAAGTAAAAATCGTTGACTTAACGACGGGTAAAGCACTTGGACCGAATCAGCCGGGTGAACTGTACTGCAAATCTCCAACGATGATGCTAGGCTATTACAAAGATCCCGAAGCCACGAAAGAAACGGTCGATGAAGAGGGTAAGTTTTACAAAAGAGCACCTATTCTCTGCTGCAATTTCTTCTAGAGTAGCCGGAATCTGCATCAATTTTCATGTTCTATTTTATTTAATTTAAGAAATGAAGTGGAAAAACATCCAAATAGCGTTAGTGCAAAAAAGGGTATCTTTAAACTTAATAAATGTTTAAAGATTTTTTAATAAATCTAATCTTTATACATTTTTGTATCATTTAAATTTTTTTCGAAATATCGAAGGCTTTTCAAGCATTTTATTCGATCGATAACCATAAAAAATCTTTTGCCTCTACTCTTCACAATATCAGCTTAATCAAACTGAAAATTTCTTTGAACACGACTTTTAAACAATTAGGTTGGATACACTCGGGAGATAAAGCCTACTACGACGAAGACGGCGAGGTGTTTATTGTTGAGAGGATGAAGCAGGTGATGAAGTACCGCGCTTATCACATTTCCCCAACAGAAATCGAGGAAGTTCTACTTAGCCATCCGGCCGTAATGGAAGTGGCAGTGGTGCCTCTACCTCATGAATTAGACGGTGAACGCCCGATGGCTTTTGTTGCAAAAGCCCCCGGTAGCGAGGTAACGCGATACGCAAACGATAAACACGATACGGAATATTTAAAAGCGGGTGTGTTTTTCAGGTTACCGAAGAGGAACTGGTCAATTTAAGCGCCACTCTTGGGGAGTACAAGAGACTCTGGGGTGGAGTGAAATTTCTGGAAGAGTTGCCTCACACGCCCTCCGGAAAGATCGCACGAGTTGAGTTGATTGAGATGGCAAAAAATTTGGCCAAGAACGTCGGTAAAGATCAATAGTGGAAACAATTTTGTCAGTTAAAGACACGTGCCAATAGTTAAATGTGATAAAGAGCTGCTAAGTTTTTTAAATAAATTCAATATATAATTTGCAGTGTTTTAAAAAAAGCAAGATGCAATAAATCTTTTTATATTTCCTTAATTGTAAAAAGAAATAAATAAATGTTAATTTCCTTATTACAAACGCTATTTCGTTTCTTTTCTTATAATACAAGAATAAAAACCCATTCGCCTTCATAGATTATTCATGCACAATCAACACGATAATTTGAATACGTGCCTCGCAACCAATTCTTCGCATTAAGCATATCTGCGAATCTACATTGCATCGATAAGTTAAAAGATCAATACGAAAAAAATTAAGAAAAAAGAAGAGACCAGGGGCGTAACGTGTGCACAAGGAAATGCAATGTAGAGCCACTGGAAAGAGAGAAAACATCTAGTATCTGGCGAGACGGGGGGCTTCACCTCGTGATTTCTTATATTTCGCTGGCAGCCTTCCCGGAACCAAAATCCCTCCCGTCGATTGGGGTTTCAATCGGCCGGATTTGCCATTAATGGAAATGGCGGCAGTTGAGCCCTTTAAGAACGCCCGGGGAATGCTTTACGATTCGAGTCCAGCCGGGAGGAAGTAAAAGTTTTTTGAAATTGTCATTCGGTAATATAGCTGGAAATTTTACGACTTCCCCCGAATGCTTCCGATGACGGCGCGCGAGTTTATAACTGAGCACAATGAAAATTTTAGGACGCTTCCATCTTTGCTTTGAATCGCCGTCTGGCGGACTCGTTTAAGCGGCCGATCGATTCCCTCGCAAAAACTTCGGAAAATAAATGCCCTTACTTCTCGCTGATAAGTGCCGGCAAATTTGGGGACTTCAAAAATGTTGCTCACTTCGTTTGGAAAGACTGAATTTACTCGAAAACTTGTTTTTAAATCAAAATCGACAATAACCCAATAACCGAATAACTATTGAAAAAATGCCCTTTCAATAAATATTTCTCTTGAAAATAATAAAGCACAATTTTTATAAAATAATTTTCTTTTAAGACTCTTAGAATTTCATAAAAAAGACTTAAAATTTCTTTTTGTTTCTGAGATAATGATTGCAGAGTCATCATTTCTTCAGAACTTAAAAGAAAGTTTTATTCAACAGTTACTGGCCATTTTTTGGCCAAAAACATCGGTTTATTTCTGATTGTCAGTATTTTTTATTAGGCCATAATTGCTCTAATGTTGTAGATAGGAGATCAACCTGCTTTACTTTTATAAGCTAAATACACTTGTATACATCGGTTTTATATTTTGCAGTGTAACAGTGCTTTAAAGCTCTCCTGCTTCTGTTACGCTATTTTAGTATTTTCCCTTCCCATTCTGCCAAACTGTGCAGACTTTGGTGAAAGTGCTCAAAATTACGCCTTAAAGGCACTGACAACTTAACGTTGTTATCGCGATCGAATCAACAAATCAAAGTTTAGCGAGCCCATCCGTGAAGTTGATGCCGCCGCGGCGCCCGGCAACTCGGAAACAACGTCGATAATAAACAGTAATCCGATGAGGCACACCGCGGAGGTGCGGGAGTCGACCGCGTCAAGCGCCCGGGAGATTCCGGCAACTTCCGAGCGACTCGCGCAGCAGGCAGGCACGCGGGAATCTTAAGCGGCGGAAAATCGCCGTGAAATGTACTTACTCTTAAGAGCCTCGTCGAGGCCGCGCAGCCTGCCGATGACAGCCGCCAGCTGGGTCTTGTGGTCAGTTGCCTCCTTTTCCTTCTGCTCGCTGAGCGCCCGCGTCACCTTACGGTCCGACTCGCGGTCCTTCGTCGCCAGCGCGTCGCGCAAGTGGTCCGCGTGGATCTGCGCCTGCAGCTTCAGCTGCTTGCGCATCTCCTCGTCCAGCACTTTGCGTATTTCCAGCATCTGAAATCATATATGAATCTTTATGTCACGAAGAGAACAAATTTATGGATATTTTAATTTAATTTTTAAAATTATTATTTATAAGAAATGATCGTTTCAACTTAAAATTAGCTCATCTTAGGAGCTTTACGAAAATAAGTGCATTTTACAGAGGTGTAAAGTCAAAACAGTACATTTCAAAGAAAAAATACTTTGGAGATGTTTGTGAAAAAAGCACAGTTGACAATCATGTCATGAAAGTATGTTTTTTTTCTTTGTGGCAAATTTTCAAAAGGCGCTTTTTTTTGTGGCAAATCTTTTAAAAATTCATTTCTTTCTGGAAAATATTGCGAAAAGGACTTTCCTTGCAAAGTGTTTTTCGTTCTAGGAAATCCTGCCAAAAGTACTTCTTTATAGGAAATCTAGCGAAAAGTACTCACAAAAACAGAGCTTTTTTTCTTTGAGGAAGTGCGAAATGTGCTTTTCTTTTTGACCTTAAATGACCATTTACCAGAAAACTTTCAAATTAAGCTAACTAATAATTACTTCATTAATTGATATAATTCAACATTTTATAATTTTTACATTTCGCTTAATAACACCCAATAAAACATTTGATTCGAAGCTTCATCAAACGGTAATTGTACCAAAGCGAAATCAACGCCCTCGATAAAGGATCTGGCAGTGAGTTCGCAATTAACGGCATTCTGAGGTCGCCGGCGAAAAGAGAGACGGGTACAGGTATCCGAGCCACTTGGCAGAGCGACGGTGGGTTCGATCACGTCTGCCTCTCCTCCTCGTGACCTTCGGAGGGCTTTTAAAATAAAGGGGCGGCTCGCGGCATCGGTATTCCGCAGGGCGCGTGCACCCCGAATGCAGGTCCGCCGCCGCCGCGCGAATGTACACACGCGAAGCGATGCGAGCTCGCAAAGAGCAAGCCTAATTTCTGGGGCGGAACGCGCGGGAGGGGCTGTCGGGGCGGATACGTCGGGGCGGCCTCCGTACGTGCCGCGTGCGCACCGACTCCCGTGTATCCGTCAGCGCGCATTTTTGTAGATGGCACGGGCTGTTTGAATTGCGCCCCCGCGTCCCGACGGGGCTCTAAGCAGCCGCGATCTCGCGCGATGTTTAGTCGGGACACAAAACCTTACCCACGGCTAGATGAAGAACCCCTGTTATCTTGCCGAGGTGCTGCTCGCTTTAAACCGGAATTTGATGACATTTTGGGAAAGTAGATTTAACGATATCAGCCAATATTGCAGTTCGTTAGTTTGCACCTTTGAAATTTTTTGTTTTTATGAGAGAAGAGCGCTGGATTCACTATTACGCCGTAATAGTATCATGCCTATTGTCTGCTACGAGTAAATTCAGTCTAGAATGTCTACTTTGTTAACTAGGGTTATCGCTGCTTTACTATCAAGTCTGCGTTTCTTTTTTCAGTGAATGATTGAGCATATCAAATTTGTCGGATATTATTAAATAATTAAAGAATTGAAATAATAAAATTCATCATTTACTTCGTATATGACAAAGAAAAATGTTTGTCAAAGAGGCAACCATAATGTAAGCGAATGAAATGCCTAAAAAATGACTCCTGAAGTAATGACAGTGGAAACAGACGAGTATAGTCAGACATTGACACTTAACTTAAATTTACTTTTCAGTAAGATAGTTTTTCTTAGTTTAAATTCTGATTTATGTTGATAATACTGATCTTGTGGTTATTGTCAAATATTTATTCGGCCCTCTAAATTAAATTGTTGAAAAACTACTAAAAATTAGTAAAAAGCACTGAAATTTAGTGATATGTGATCTACTAAATGATGGTTAGTACAGAACATTCCATTATTTCTAGAGGATTTCTTTAAATTTTTACTATTTTTTTACCAGTTTTTCATTATTTCAACTTTAAAAAGAAGCAGTACCTACTAAGTTATCCATTGAACTATATTTATTACATAAACTATTTTAATTTACTATCTAGATATTTCATCTCCGAATTAACTAAACATTTAACCTGAATTACAAGTCAAAGACGTTAATGTTTGCATATTCATCAAGATTGTATAATCTTGCATTTAACCCTCAGCAAACACATCCAGAGATACAATCAAGTATCACAAGGATTAGGGCACACACAGACGCACACACACTCAAAGCCGCCATTCCAAATGCATTTGGCTGCGTACGCACACTTACTTATGTACAATCCCATATCCACGGCCGGATGATCGCATATAGATATACCCGGACAAAGCGATTCACGAGCACAAATATTACACGTGCTTATACGCACGGTACATGTCCGCGCGGAGCCCCCCACCCACGACCTTAGTCGCCCAGACCGATAATGAAGTATACCAGTGCGATGCATCCGTCGGCGCGATGTATACCGGGCCGCCTCCTTACGCGGGGAGCCGGGGCGAAAATCAAGGCCGCGACGGTTCGTCTGGAATTCCGCGATGTCTGAGCAATGCGCCGCACCGAAAGAGAATCCGACGAAGTAAGGGGACGACGAGGCGCGGGAGGGCAGCAATGCGACGGCGAGGGGTTGGGAGGAAGGAGGCCGCGCACATGCCTCGCGCTCGGCTGGCCACCGCAAGCCTCGCCCTGTCAATAATTAACGGCTCGCTGACCCGACAACCGCTCGCTCGCTCGCTTCGCCCTCCCCCCCGTGCAGTCGGCTGGAGACCGGCAGCCGCGAGAATGTCTCCTTTGCCTCGTTCGGACCGGTGGATGGAAGGACGAGGCTGCGACGCGCGCGAGGCAAATTCTGATGGAATTGCACTCTGAAATATGGGCTTGGCTTTTTTTCGTGCTTTTTTCTACTTTAATTGTACTTTGGTTTGGGAAGAAGGGTAGGAGGATGGGTAGCTACGGGTAAATCGAAGAGAAACTGGAGTTATGAATTACTCCAGTGTATAGTGTGTGATTTTCCCTCATAGTGTAGGAGAAAGACAAATTAAAAAATCCCTTTTTTCAGGAAAAAACTGAACCTGTCTAAGTTTGTTTGGCTCAGTTTTCATTCGAGGATTGGGTTCAAGAATTGGATAGTTTTGATTGAAAAACTTAAAACAATTAAAGTTTATAATACTGTTAATTTGTTATAAATTGTACCTCATGTTATAATGGAATAGAAAGTACCGTGATCAAAGGGTACAACTTCATCTGCAATTCCGTAAACATGAGGATCAGTTGATGGTTCTCTCATATGTCACTCTCATTCAAAAACGAAATACCATGCGGTATATCAAGCACAAGTCTGTCTTTGAAATTATTATTTTTATAAAGAAATACTCTGGGTTAAAAATTTAACCATTTATGCAGTTCCAACTGGAATGATTTCAAATTGAAATAAAATATTTTTTAAATAAGCTTTAGTTTTTAAATAATAAAGAAAATAAATGTCCGTATCCAATGGAGTCCTAAAACTTTACAAGCTAAAAAAGCAATTTTCCACGAAACTACTGGACCACGAATATTTATTGCTAATAACAAACAGTATAAGATAGCAGCAATGACAATAAACAATTGTTGGAAGCGGGGCTAAATTTTTTCAGCGCAAAATGCGACTACGCGAATCCGCGAATTACGTTGGAGAAAGGAGATAACGATGGAGTCTGTGTATACACAGTCTCGTCGTTTTAATAACTCCTTTATGCAACATTGCGAATACTTCATGCATGCCGCGCGAGCCCTGGACGTTCCTATGCTAATTTGCAATGCTTTTACTCGTAAGAGATCGCACACGTTGAATATATTATTGCTTATCTCGCGTGTGCAACCGGCCATGTCACGGGGGAGAGGGTAATTTTGTTTGCATTTATTTTAATGCGGCATAATTACCTTTTTCATTATTAATGCTTAATCACGCAGCGCAAGCGCGAAATGCCAACGCGCCAGCATTGAAAAAGTACGGCAACTTTTAGCGTCAGAAATATTTATGGGGTTTTAAAATAAACACTAACTACAGTGGTGATAAAAAGTACGTAGAGAGATTTTTTTATTGTTAATGAATTTTTGGTTTATGCAGTTTTTAAAGTTATTCGTAAATGTCGCAAATATAAAAAAAACAAAAAGTAAAATTAAGTTATGCTAACAAAAGCTATTCGAAAGAAAAATGCACTTAGCAAGACAGTTAAATAACCTTTTAAAAAAGATTTATCTGTTAACGATACCATTTCTGGCACATTTAAAAGCAGTCCGATGGAATGACCCGATTTTTGCAAAAAGCAATTTTACCTTCGTTAACCAATCTTTGCGGTATCCAGTAGAATTTTCGCACTTCGTTTAAAAAGAGTTTTGATGTGCACCAGTGTGTATTCAAGTTGCGTATTGAATAACAAATGCAATCTTTTATTATTCAACTAACATAAATTAAATCGGCTTACGTTTAATACAATTAAAAAAATTATTTTTAACTTAATAATTGTTAAAGAATCATTACTCAATCGCCAACTTTCCATTACCCAAGAAAAAAAAATCTGCAGTTTAAATTTATATAGAAAAGACCTGAAAGATTCATTAACTGCGCTGAACAATCAAACTATGCAAATGCAGCGGAACGTCCGTCAAATTCCGCGCTCAAGTGGGCCGCGCGGAGTCTAACGTCGGAATGAAAAAGCTAAAAAGCGCAAGTAGACCAAGGGGAGAGAAAAAAAAAGAAAGGAAAGAGCGAAGATAGTCGCGGAAGGGATGAGCATCGCGAGACGGTGGGCCGCGGTGTATCGCGTTGGTGTGCGCCCACGTAACCGTCTACACGTCCAGAAGCGAAGCTTAACGCCTCGCCGCCGGTCTGAAAGGAATCGATTTACCTTGCTACGCTGCCGCTCTCATTTCTCCTCTCTCTCACGGCCTCTCTTTCTCAGCCCCCTTTTACTCCGCGCACTGACGGATCCCCGACGTCGCTCAGCCCGTAATTTCGCCCTAATTCACGTCGTTTGTCGAAACATTAGAGTCCCCGGGACGACGAGATTCGAGGCACTTACTTCTCTATCTCTCTCTCTCTTTCTCGCGGTTTTAGCTTTTTCCTACCCTCGGCCCTTTTTTTAAACTTTTTTTTTCAGGAACAGGGATCTAACTGCGATTATTATAGTGCGACTCGCGTCGTCATTTTTAGATGTGCAATCTTCCGGCGATTGCTGTTGAGAGAGGGGTAATGGTTCGCGTACTAGGGGATAAATATTTACCTTACTGGTGACATTGTCGACGATTTATTTTTAGCTAACACTTTGGGATGGCATTCTAAGCTAAAGTGACTAAATGGCTCATCTTGTTTGCAAATATTTTCTTATGCCGAATAAAGCAGTAACCTTACAAAGTGCGATAAATGTAAAAATTTGATAAATCAAGACTGTCGTTAAAATATTTTTTGAAATATTTCTTATAAAAAAATTTTGCATTAAAAATTACTATGGTTCTTATTAAAACTAATATTCCTATAAATTAGGTAAAGACTAATATAACTATAACTACATTACTAGTCACTGTGTACTAACTTTTCGAATTTGTTCTTACTTATTAGTAAAAAAGATGTAGTGCAAAATAATTTAATGGAAGATTTTTCTCAATGAATGAATTGACACACAGAAAACTTGAAAATAAATGAATTAACGATGGCATTCGCAGTGTGAACGCAATATCGCAATGAATTTTTCATATGCAAACGACGTATTTATAAAATGCATCGTTGATTAACTTTGATCGCCACTGAACGCTTTGTGCGTGAAAAAAGAGAAAGGTCGCTAGATGGAAATTGTTCGCTTGGATATTGTTTAAGATTATTAATAAATAGGACGCGAATTCATTTGAAATTTTTAATTTCACGTTTCAGCGATGTGAACAATTTATTTTCGTCATACATGTTTAATCGGCGCACCGGGCAAAATGATTGATCGGAAACCTCCTCCATTTATAACAAGTTCTGCTCAAATAAATGAAATATGTATCTGGCAGACAAGAATCGCAACGGCGCGCTGCATTTTAAAATGTTAAATTAAATAGAAAAATTGCATCATTAATAATAGTCAGTTGTGAATGTTTAATTTATATGCCATTGAAAAGTCCTTGGCAAAAGTCGACTACTTTTGTGGCACATTTAAACTCTTTCTCGGCTATTTTATTCCTAAATTGTGTACCATTGTGCACGCTGTGATTTCGCGAAATTGCTTATTTAAAAGTACAAAATGATCGAAAAAGCCGTTCAAGAGTTTTTAAAGTTAGTTAATCTTTATCAGAAAATGCACTTTCATTAATAAATTAAAAATTTAGAAATTTCAATCTCTTGCTTATTATTCTCATATCAGGTACAATAAACTTATATTAAAAAATTTCTCTTCAAAAAACGACAACAAAATGTTGTTAAATATTTAAAACAACATTTTGATTGGTTAATGAGAAATATTCGGTTAGATGGCGCCAAAATTTAAAAAGGTTTTGATATCAAACTTTCTATATCAAATAATTTTGTTATTAATTAGAAACGTAAAAAATTAAGCGTGCAAAGCGATTTGGATATTTAAATAAAAAAGTTCGTTTTTACTTAATAAGAATATTTTTCTCTAAATATCATCGCAGTATCTTTTAAATTAAAAAATTTCGAGAGTAAACTAAACTAAAACATCGCGACTGCAAAAAAGTGTCCAGCGGCGGTCAAGTGTTAAAAACCGCATGCGAGATAGAGAATACGAGTGCAACGTCCTGCCTCATCCTATTGCCGATACAATCAACAAGAGAAACGAGCGACAGAAAAAAAACAGAGAGAGAGAGAGGAGTCCGAACGAGAGGGAGAGAAAAGCGGAGACGCGCATATGACGCGGCAGTAACGGGGACAGGGGAAAAGCTAAGCCGCAATAGCGTCAGCTTCGCGGTCGCGCATACGGGGCGCGTTAAACGGATCCAGAGCGAGCCGTTGTCCGGATTTTCTCATTGGCCAGCTTCAAGAAAAAGTCGTTGCATTGATCGTCACCGACGGAAATACGCGCGCTTTCCCCTCTTCCGTACTATTTTTTTGCATTTCACGCGCTGCTTTTGGAGCATAAGTAAACTCGTTTTTTTTCTGATGTCCGCGAGTTAAACTCCGCTCCCCGGTGGCATATATTTCCACGTTATATTCAGGGTACCAAATGCGCGTGTGGTTAAAGGGTTTATTTAAATTTATTAAATTTTTAAAAAATGCGTTCGTGAGTTATTGCCAGATGACTGAACTGTAATTTTAAGATAAAGTACTTTTCTGTTCACCTATAAAAAGGATATATAGACGTTACATTTACGATTTAAATTTAAGGACGAATTTTAATAATGAATTAAAATTTTATTAGAATTCCGTGATTTAATTTAATAAGTGAAATCCCGCTTTTTTAATTAAGGGAGTTACACTTACGGTTAAGAGCATGTTCTAAAAATAATGTGTTAAATAAATGAGATTTCTTCTCTTAAGATTAAATTAAAAATTTGAATAGAATTTTTGCTATCAAACCCTTTAATTTCGAGACAGAAAACCCCATACTTAAAACGAGATTATGAAAAAAAAGGAAAAAAGTGTCTGACGGTATCTGTCTGTTTCTACTTACACGAATGCTTACAGGTTCAAATTTATTAGGTCTCTTTATGTGTCAAATAATTTTGTTTTTTTTTATATATAAGAGAATAAATTCTCTTTATATGAAACATATCTTCATCAACTATATGATGTTGTTAGGGTATCCCTGCTATTTTGCCAGGAGAGGGAAGACTGGCACATTTTCTGTAATACCTATGTATGCAAGGACAGACACGCATTTCGGAGATTACAAGAAAATTCCTATAATATATATATTATAGAAAGGTAAATACCATTTCAGTATACATAATAAATCAGAATTTTACTTTTTACAAATAAATAAACACAATGTAAAATTACTCCAGGAAAAATGTCACTTGATTCCAACATATTAATTTTTCCAAAAAAATTGTAAATAATTTTTATCTAACTATTCTCTCCGTAATACATAACTATGTATACAATACCGATAATACATGTAAACGATTGAATTATTATCCCATCACCGAAAAATTCCATAAGCACTCCTCGGATCGGCACTTAAAGCAAAAAAGAAACCGGAAAAATTCGGGTCAACGTGCAGGATATTTCAGAAACGCGCGCGACGCCTTCGCTTAGCCCGCGCGACACGGACGAGCCCGCGTTAGTAGGGAGATTTACGAGCGGCGCACGCGATCTTCGGCCTCGCGAGCGAAAATTCGCCGCGTCGTCGTCTGCGCCTCGGGCCTCATAAATTTTTCCCCGAGATTCCCTCCGACGGCGCGTGTTTCGGGCGTGCGGAAAAATCAGGGCCGCGCGCGCCGTATGCATTACTTTGGCCCCGCGCGGCAAAAGGGGCCGCTTTGCCCCGCCGAGCGAGAGAGGGTAGTCTTTGTGCGTCAGACGAGATATTGGTAAGCGCGCGGCTGAGTAGACGTTTCCGCCGTGGCGCTCGCCGCGGATTGCGCGCCCCGGATTTTCACGATTCGGAGACACTTTGCGCTTTTAAGCTCGTGTTTGATTTTTAGTCTGTGCCGGGCGGGCGACTGTGCCGATTCAGTGTATGGCTCTCACGGTACTTTCCCGGGCGTTTTTTTGAGCGATTTTAGCGTGTTCGTCGAAGTCCTTTTTTTGGTGGGAATGGTTCTTTTTTATGCAATCGTATTTCGCGGGTTTCTAAAGTTACTTTGCGGGAGCTTTTGATTTTTCACTGGAAATGTAGGTACTTCAAGTTCGTGTTCGAATATTAGGAGGGGGGATATTAGAATCTATAAATTAGGAGATATTTGTACTTTTTAGATGTAGGTGATTCAAAAAGTTTTAAAATATATTTAATCTAGATAAATGCAAATAACTTCTTATTAGGAACTATAATCTGTTAATTCTACAGGTATTTAGTGTAATAATGAAAAATCCTAAATTTTAATGGAAGTACCGGAAGAAAATCTAATGTGCAGCTTGATTATTGCCAATTTGAATGACTAAATAAGTAGATAACTTCGAGTGAAAAAGAGAACAGTTCATTCTCCGGTAACTAATTCAGCAGTGTTAAATTTGCTATCCACCAAAGCTGGACCAATTACATTACTCGATGTTACCCAATCACAGCACTGCAAACAGCGGAACAAATCACCGAATTGTTTAGCCCTGAGTGTACATATTAAATAAGTGGTTTATATTATCATCCATCTTTTACTCATGTTTTCTATTTTAATAGTCACTTTATTCAACGATCAACAACTTTTTCTTAAACAGTAACTTAGTAGTTAAAAATAACTTCATTGAAGTGGTCAAATAATACTAAAAAGTTCTTGACACAATTTTCTTTTAACATCAACCTTCTACATAATAATTAATTCTTCAAAGTATTTGTTAAACAAAAACAAAAACATCCTTTGAGTCTGTAACAATCTATACCAATCTATCTTTTTCAACCAATACCTACGGATTACCTAAAGGTCCTGAACCTTAGGCTTCGCCATTTATCATTCTAAGCTGCGGTGAAAAAAAAACTACCCCCGCTCGTGAAAAATCGTCGAAAAGACAGTTCCACGCGGATTATTCAAGCTGGAGGCAGTGCGGGGAAAATCCCCGCGCGTCGACGGTCGGAATTCCGAGAGAGCGCCTCGAAGGGCGCGACCTCCGGCGCGACGCCCGCAAGGAGGCGAGCAGTCGAAGACACGCGGAAATTGAGGCGCCAATCAGCGATAACGAGTATTTGCGTTTACGCGCTCGCGACAAGAGAGGGGGAAGGGGTGACTGGCGACAAAGGTAACTGGAGTATCTGGTTGCGCGAGCGCGAGGCTTCCGCATCGGGGCGCGTGCACCCGAGTTACATACGTTATTCGCGGGATCGATACGGGGGATGGGACTTTGTATAGTATACGAGCGATGATTTGGCGCTGCGCGGCAATTAGCGCTTCTGCGGTTCATCAAGCTACTGCGACGAATTTAAACTATTTCATTATCATTATTTTTTTCAAGCTGATATTTTAAGTAAGAAGAAGGCACCTTTCTAAATATACCTCAGTGATAAGGCGGTAATTAATTCTAATAAGTGCATGTGCACTGCTGGATAAGTGAATTTCACTTATTAAATAGTAAAATTAAATTTTTCAATTTACTCTACAGTGTATAAGCATTTATTCAAATTAGTTACCGAGTTATCACTAAATTACATTTACAGACAATTATACTGTACAATGTTCAGTGGCCCCAAAAACTCCGTACACACATGTTTCGCAAAATTTGAATCCCAATCAGTTTTGCGTACTCTTTTTATTTATTCTTTTTATTTTTCATTAGTCTTAATAATTTTTGCGTAATTAATTAGTTATTAACATTATTATAAGTTGCATGTTTAAATAAACTAAAATTAATCAGATCAGAAACATCAAAATTTCACACAAATAAAGGGTGCAAGTAGTACTGCATAAAAATAGTCAGACACTGGAATTTTTTAATATCAGCTTAAAAAATAATGGCTAAAATAGTTCTTTTCATACCAATTAGTTATTTTACTATTTTTCACAATACCATCTAAAATAATTATTAAAGATTTTTTCTATTTCTCACATTGTATGTTGTTACTATATCCGCTGAAACAAAGTTCATTAATTTCACACTACATTGCAAATTCACTGAATCATCTGCATTATTTTCACGTAACTAAATCTAAATAAAAAAATCTTTTATTCACGGTTCCTCCAGTCCAAAGTAAATCATAATTAGAAGCGAAACCACGACCCCACGGAAGATCCTTAAAAAATGAGATTAAAAGGCAGAAAAATAATCAAGTGAATCACGGAGAACTTGGTGAAAAAAAAAAGAAATAACGAAACCACCGCATTTAAGCAGCGCAAAGGTGTGCAAAGACAGCGTGGGCGTATAATATAATGAGAAAGTGAAAGAAGCACAGATGAAAGGCGAGGAAAAAAGAAACAGCTGAAGATACGACTTCGAGTGGGAGGCTGGAGAATAAGTAGCTCGAAGCAGAAGAGAGAGAGAGAAGGAGAAAAATGGCCGAACGAGTATAAAATTCTTTACGAGCCGGGACTTCAAGGTTTAATAAGAAATTAAGAAACGAGCGGGAACAAAGGTACTCGAGCGAGAGACGGTTTCCTCTGCCTTGCCGGCGCGGAAGAACTCGGTACAATGGTTCGGGGGGCACTCTTGCACTTTTTCTTTCCTCCTCCACCCTCGGCTCTCCTCGCACCGCCTCGCGTTGGTTTTCGACACGTCTGCCTCGTGTAATCCAATTAAGCCCGATTTTCTTCTCGGGCGGATCGGATTTCGTTACGCCAATTATTTAGCGGTGGATTAGCTTCTATTGTCCGTTTTGGTTTTTACTTTAGACGCGATGCACTTTCTGTACATTGGTTTTGATGCAAATTGTACTTTGTTTCGTGTATGTGTGTACTTTCAAAATCCGGAAGAGATTTTTTACTAATAGAGCGTTTTTTTTTTAATTTTTCACTCTTCTATATTCTGAGAGTAATAACGTCAAAAATGGAGCACTTGTTTAATGAGATTTCTAATTTTAAAAGTGACAATTTCATTCATAGAATAAAGTAATCGGATTACACTAATATTTCATACGTGTAATTTGATATTATACGAGATTTATTTTACAATAGCTGCAACAATCAGAATTATTAAGCGGGAGAATAATCATGATTATTTCTTGCTTATTAATTCAAACTAATTCAGATCATGAAATTTTGATTAATAACTTAAATTATTTGGATAATACAATAATTCGTAGAAGCTTTTAACTTTAATTATAAATAACACATTAAATTTTTTAGTCTTTCCTCAACTGCATACAATTTAAGCAACAAAATTAATTTTAAAGAAGTTCTAATCACGAGGTAGAATTACTTTAAATTAGAAAGTCTCGAAATCATTTAGTGCAATCGTAAAATTCGTAACTTGCGCGCTTCTACGTCCAATTCAACGAGGGCCGATACGCCGAGTTCGAGAATCGAGGCGAAAAGTGGCCGAGTTTAATGGAGAGAAATAAGCGGAACGAGGGTAAGAATAGCCGCGGCGGCGCGACAGTGGGGAATCGAGTGGACGGTATAGCGAAACTTTTAATTGAATTGTCAAAATTAGAGAAATCCCATTTGGTTCTTCAAAATTTCAATCTAGCTTTCGTTATAACAGTTATAATTAAAATCCTAATTAGTCCATAATTTCATGCATTAACGAAAGTTTATTTGCACGCCGCACCTGCTATGGTTAATTGTAAATAAAATTAATTAACAAGGTACTTTAATGATTTTCATTCACATTCTGACTAGCTAAAAGATACGTTTGTAATTAAAATTATAATCAGCTAATAATAACCGTTATAATTAAAATTATACTGTTTGTTGATATAATAGGCTTTGTAGTTACGCGATAACTTTGTAGTTACAAATAGATATAAAACTGCTCAATTTCCTGGATCATAAAAGATAGTTACGTGAAATATTATATCCTAATATCGGATGTTCATATAAGTAGTGTAATTGATAATAAACTTGGAAGATTCAAACTAATAAACTTGGAATAATCTACATGTGCACAATCTTTTTCATGTTGTATGTGAAAGAAAATTGGTGCTTTTAGTGCGATTTATAAAAAAATTCGCCTGAAAAATGTACACCCAAAGCAAAGCTCGGATTGGTCACACTTCTCTTCCTTTGTCATTCTGTAAGTAAACCTGCTCTAATCACACATAAAAACAAAATTAATAACTAAAAACAGAAAAGAGAAAATTAAAACATATTAGTTAAATTTGTATGTAAAATAAGTAACTGCAACATTTTCATATAATAAACTGCTAACTGACTGAAATGCAAGCCATAAGAAACTTCCACCTATCAGACACAGGATAGCTTGAAAAGGAAACGAATATCAATGACTGTAACGAAATCAACTGCTTACTTTCAGTAAAAAGTAGCACCGCGTCGAATGGCGACAAAATAAAGCACGGAGAATTCCGTAAAAAGCGGAAGGAACCCGAGTACGTTCGATCCGAGAGCCCCATTGTTTACATCCTCCCGATAAAAGAAGTATATAGCGCGGAGTGCGGTCTGGGACTCGAGTCGCAACTTCGTCAGCTCGGCAAAGAAAAGAGGCGACCGATGGGTGGTAAAAAAATGGAGAAACGGATAATATCCGCGTGAAAAAAAGAATGTAGCGGGGGAGACGAAGAGATAATATTGCGCGGGCGAGCGTCGGTTGAAAAATATTGGCAGCGCTCCAAATGGAAATAAGTAAAAAGTCGGATGCGCGAGAGTATGCGTGCGGTTGTAGGTCTTTTTCTTTTCGATTCATAAGTATCGAATTTACCCTTTCCCGTCTCGTTGCAAAATAAATTTCTAAAAGAACTGATATGTTTAATAAAACGCATTCACTACATATGATGTAATTAACTTCATCACATATTAATAATAATTATTTCTTATTTTCTTAGTAATAGTATTTTTAGTTCAAAATATGAGGATTCTGTTTTTTTATATATGAAATAAATTTTTAAAATGTAAATATTATACATTTTTTTGTAGTATACTTTTTAACTGTTTAAAATAAAAATAGTAATCTGTTAATAATGAATGAAGATAAATAGACGTCTTACTAGTTATGTCTGTTTCTACTGATATTAGTTTCAAATTATAAGTATGATTTTCCTACTATTATTTTGTATTAAAAAATTTATTCCAAATCTTACCTTCTTTCCATATTCCTCCTCTAGTCTTCTTCTTTCTTTAACTACTTCCAGACATATAGCTTCCTCGATTTTTTCTTTATCTTCGCCAGATCTTATAGCAGCTCTCAATTTGTGGTCACCAAGAGTCTAAAACAAAAATAATAATATTGACTGCCGACCTTAATCTTGCAGAAAATAAAATCTGGTTTATAGTCACCTGTAGTTTATCCAACTCTTTTTGCAAAAAGTCTACTTTATGGTACATGTGAAGTACGAACAAATCGAATGCGTCATCACTGACTTGGAACTTTTTGTCGTAAATATTTATATTCGGGAAAAGAATTTTCAATTCTTCGTGGAACTTTTCTCGTGCAGCCTTAACGTTCTTCCAGTACTTTTCTGAGATATTCGCATTCGCTAGTTCCTGATTGAAAACACTTTTCGCTTCATCCACATCGCCCAATATTTTATTGATATTCTTTTTCGCAATCGTTTTTTGGGCATACGATGCACGAACATCCGGATTATCGATCGAAACGTGAATTTGTTTCAAAGCGCGTAAAGCTTCTTGCGCTGTTTTTTCCGCCTCCTCTACCGCTTTTGTTTTCTTCTCCTGGGCTTTCTTTAAACTGAAAAATTAAAAAATTTAATCAATACAAGTATTGCATTTTTTCTTGAAAGAGAATAAGCGTTCACTTAAGAGGAATTGATTAAAATTTTAAATTATTTATAAAAAACAATGTATGCACATACTGTTCCCACACAGAACTATGAGCTGTGGCATCTGTACTTTCAACCACCTTTACAATGTACGCATTGAATTCTTGAGCAGCACATGCTGCTTCTTTGAATGCACCTATAGCTTTGGTAGCATGTTCTCCAGCATATTTTTCCAGATCTAGTAAATCCGATGCTGCACTTCCAAGATCTTCCTTTGATGGTGGCTTCTCTGCAACTGCAAGCACAAACATTTTATATGAAAATGTTTGCATATTAAAAATTAAAAATTTTACATTTAATTTATTATGAAATAATGTTACAGAGGTACGTACCAACTTCAATTTTCCCTTGCTCCTTACTTACTCGAATTTCTGGTTTAGGTTTTTCTGGAGCTGGCGGAGATAATTCTAAAGCTGGTGGTGTAAAAGCTGGTCTTGGCGCTAAACACACATTAATATTCGGGTCAGCCGATGTTAGTCACAACTTAGTTAAAAGCAACAATTTACTATCTACTATCTATTAATTGATCATTAACAAAATTTCATTCAAATTATATTCAAAGGATAAATATTGTAATGGACAGTTGGTTATTGGTTGATAATTGGATAATGATATTTGTTGACAATGAAAAATTCCTTTCAAAAAAATAACAAATTCAAAATGAAATTTTAAGAAAAATAATAAAATTTTTTATACTAAGTTAAATTCTAATTTTTCAAAAATTTGAATATAATATTTTTTTTAAATGAAGTTTATATAAATTATTAAAAAATTAATTTAAAATGATAAAAAAGTTTTCTAGAATAGATTAAAGGAAGGAAAAAGGAGTAGGAGAGGCTCACGTATGTACTCTTCAAATTCATTTACGCAATCAGTTGTTTGTTTAAATACCGAACCTGGTTTATCACTGTCTCTACCAAATATCAAGCTTATGATCCTAAAATAAAAATTATTTATTAATATTATAAAAAAACAATTGACTTTTTAGAATTGTTAACTTACTTTTGTTTCTGCTGGTTAAAGAAATGTATCATATTCTCGAAGTAAGAGTCTTCCTCTTGAAACATGATGGTAATTACTTTGTCTGTTCCAGGAATCCATCCTTCTAATGTACTTCGAAAATCTTTATCATTCTTTGCGTACGTTAGTATACCCAGTGTTCCTACTGTTAAAACACCAATCGTAGCTAAGGCGCCGGTGCTCCCACGACCACGTTCACTTTAAATTAAAAAATATTACAATTAATATATTTAATTTCAAAATTATTAGTTTTTAAGGAACACTTTGAGTACTATTAATAATATAGTTTAAATAATATTAACAATTCCATGCATCTTAAGTAAATATAAAGCTATGGTTTGTATCAATTAAGTTTTTAATTCAATGTTAAAATACAACTAACATAAAAATAAGCATTAATACAGCATGCTTAAAAAAATCATGTACTTTCAAATTGCTTTACATCATTATCAATCACATAAACCATTTAAAATAACACCATCACCTAAATTCTTTTTCTATCTGTACCTTTTTGATTCTGTTGAATACCTATGTCCTGATAATCTGGATACAAGTGTAACATCCTTGAACAGCCTAAAATCATACCTTCTTAATAAACAGTTCCACGAACGACAGCAAAATAACACTAAACTATCATCATGATTTCATCAAAGTTTCTTTTGCTAGTCATACCAAATTGACTGTCTCAAACAAATATATAAAAACAATAGGAGTTATCTCTATTCTATTAATTTAACTTTAGCAAAATTAATAATAAAGATTAAGAAAATTGTCCGTTGAATCACTACACTGATAAGCAACTTGTCAATAGATCATCGTTTAAAGCCTCGGTTCCATCAGCCAACTCACCTGCTTTCTTTCTGAGGTTTCGAAGAGGTCTCGAAGTATCTCGTCGTGAGGTAGAGCTTCTCGCAGCCATTCTTTTTGATCTGCAAAGGAACACGCTGCTGTCATCAGTCACGAAAAATACACACGGTGAAATTATGTAAGCCATCTTGACACGCGAAACGCGGGGCACCGTCGGCCTTCGCGGGCCAAATAATCAATGACAATTGCCTCGCCGCCCGGGATCCTCTCCCCCAGCAGCAGCTCCGCGAGTAAACCGTTCGCCCGGACCAGGAAGCTGGCCGAAACGGCGCCGGGGGAGCGGCGCCGAGGCGTGAAACGCGAGGCTTTTGAAAAGGCGCGCGCCGAGCGGGCAAGGCGCTCGCGAGTTTCGGGGCCGTCGGCGAGGCCTCCCCGGGTCGCGCGGGGCCGGGGAAGCGGCGCCGACGGGCCGGCCGCCTACTCACCCGGTTGAGACTGGGACCGTTGACGGGGAATTTGAGTCCGACTCGGAGCATCTTCGGGGGATGGCCGGTGTCGGAGGTGGCTGCCCAGACGAAAAGGGGAACGGCGGCACGCGGAAAAACAGCTGGCGGCTCCCTCCGTGTGTGTCCCAGCGGTCCCACAGTCCGGCCGCGGAGCTGCTACGGGCCTGCGTATACGCGCGAGTCGCCGACCGAGCTGGTGAATATGCTGCGACTCCTCGGCACCGCGCTCAGAGGTAAGCACAGGGCTGCGTCGAGTCTCGCCGGGGTTTCACGCTGCTTCACTGGGCCCCGGAGTCGCGGAGTATCATCGTCTCCGCGGGGATTTACCGATTGTTTACGATGGCTAGCGGATGGCTCTTCGGGGGGTTGGAGGTTAGGTCCGGGCGAACGGCCGCTCGGCCATCTTGCCTTTTGCGGAATTGAACCGAGGAACGCTCCGATTCGACGTTCTTTTGGAGCACAATTTTTAATTTTGCTATTCGAAATTATGTAAAAATGAAAATATCTGGTATTTAAAAGTATAACGATAAATAAATTGAAGTAATAGTGAGTTTTCACGTGATAATACACCTAACGTTAAAACCAGTAAAAACATTGTTATCTTAGTAATAAAATAATTAAATTCGTTTTTTTTTAATATTTACAGTGATTTGATCGAAAAATTATGAGATTTTAAATGGTAAATACAATAGAAATCAATAATTCTAAAATAAATTGTTTTTTTTCCAGAGAGCTCAAGAAAAATCATTGGTTCAAACATTGCGACTACTTGCATCGAGTCAAATCTCATTTCATCGCAAGTGAGGTGCATTGCTGCTTTCGCAAAGCATCTACAATGCAAAGATAATTTAAATGTACAAACTGGAGGAACTGGTATATTAAGGTACAATTTTATATCAGTTTCAAATTGAAATAAATAAAAGCTATACTTAAATGTAATTATTTTGTCCTATTTTCAGCAACTCACTTAAATTATTAGTGGCGCAACCACAGTTACCTACCGTACCATGTAGAACTGTGACAAAGTTTTCACTTCGTAAAGGAAAACGAAAATCTGTAAAGACAGTCTTGAGAAGATTTTACAGATTGAATTGGTAAAACATTTTTATTTTTTAACTTTTATTGCAATTTATATTAAAAATAACAGAAATTTATACAAATTATTTTTATAGGGGTATATGGATTCGTACTAAAGCTGGGCGGCACAAAAGGCTGTGGAAAAAGAGTGCTGCTAGAAGGAGGAGGCTGCGGCAACATGTATTTACTAATGCAACACAGTCATGGATGTTAGACAAAATGGTTACAAAATTCTGGAAGCGTCCAAAGCATTATCCTGATGATCCATATAATCCTTATCACTCACGGGAAGAATTTTTACTAACCCAAAAGAAACCTAAACCATTGCCAGAGGAGTACTAAAATAAGAATAATTTAAAAAAAATTGTTGAGCAGGTATTAAATTACTAAATAAATTTGTTTTACATAAAAATTTAAATTTTCTAATTATTGTTCTTATAATTATGTCTCAACATAATTTTTTTTTCTAGTAATAAATGAGTCATTATATGTATTACTTTGTTTTACATTGTTTAATAACATAATTTTCTAGATTTATTAACGACGTACAAAAGATAAAAAATATTATTGCATTATTCAAATTATAAATATATTAACAGTAATAATTATAAAGCCAATAATATTTGCAATAATTAATCAAATAATTATCAGTAAATTAAACGTTGCAGTGGTAAAATCAATAATACTGATGGACATTGAATAATATTAAATGATGTATATAAATATTTGTTTCTGACAAAAGTCACGTATTCCAAGGGGAAAAATTTTAGAGTGGGGATGAGGCAGTGATCTAACCTCCGAAAGTACATCGCCTGATTGACGATCGAAAACGGACGAGCCTGCTGTGATGTAACAGTAACAGCTATAAGGCACTAAACATCATTTGCCTGTATATTTTTCTTTCTCATACTATTCCGCTGTTTATTTTCGCTCAAATTTATATGCATAATAATTTAAATTTGTTTAGTTAAATAATTCAAAATGACAGCTGATTTTTGTCTTAATTTTTAATTATGCCTATAATCTCCAATGCAGAATGCTCCGAAATTTTGTTTGTAAATTTTATAAAATTTAGTATATTAAAAAATTGATTTTTAATCAGTAATTATATTGATAATTGATAATATATAAGATTTTCAATGCAACATAATTAAATTTTTTTGACAAATTAAGTACATAGGGTAAAAGACGGTGCAGATCGTAAGTTCATTATAATTCGAATTTGTTACAAATATTTGGAAACAACAAGAATTCAAAACAAGCATCTATTCTAATATTATAAAAATTAATGAATGTAAATCCATTCTTTTAGGTTAGCTCAAGCCCAAGATTATTCGCGCCAAGAAACTCGTCGCCGTCCAGCCGCAAAAAAAAAATGAGAAGAAACCCCGCATCGAGCCGACGAGGATGCTCCTGCGAGGCTCCCGCAAGAAAAGCCCTCCGAAAAAGCCGTCGGCGAGAGCGCACCTCCGGAAGCCTCGCCGCGGCTCTTTTCCCCCTTCCCCGGCGATTTTTAGCGCGCCCGCGAAAGCCGGAGCGCTTACAGTACACAGTTACACACACGCCGGCCTCTAGTCTCCTCTCGTCCTTCGCAGCGTGCGCTTCTCCGAGGCGCCCGACTTTCCCGAATACTCGAGGAAACCATTAGCGAAAAAAGTGCAACGACGTTACGAAGCAGTCGCTCCCCGGCACTTTAAAAATCGCCCGAACGAGCAACGCCGCCGGGAGGTCCACTCGACTCGTCGCTGCGAGGCACGCAATAGAAGCCGAGGCGGGGGCTTATCTAATCGGCGATCGAGCGATAGAGCCGCGGAGATGACGCTGCAGGGAAAACTCCGCATGCTGGGTGCCTCGTGCTCGTGCCAATTGGCAGACAGAGGCCTGGCAGCGCGCTGGCTGGGACGCATCGCCGGTCGGGGCATCTCCACGAGTAACTCCCTCAGCATGAGGTTCGTCCACAAACTCTCTACTTTCCGCACGACGCACACCTGCTTAGGCGTTTATTGACCGCCCGCACGGGGTGAGACGCGAAGGGAACGTGCCGGCGGTCGAACGTCGCCCGCGTGCACCGCGTTATTATTGTCTGCCCCGTCGCTGCCGTTACTACTGGCGCGGGGGTGCGGAGGGGGTGGGTCGAGCCGCCCGTCGAATTCGGTTGATCTTCTTATTTTTGGAGAATCCGTGTACGTTCGAATTTGCAGCTGTCGGTAAGAGCCTTCGGTGGATCTTTGATCGGATCGCTTTAGCCTGCTAAAGATTCCGCGTATCTTCACAGCTGGAAGTTTTGTTGATCAGATAATAATAATAATGATTGTTAGACACTAGTTCATAATAATTGTACTTTGTTTTTGTGCAATCTACAATAATGTATTTCGTGATTGACAACAGACTTTAATTATGGGGAATTTAAGATTACGGGAACACGATTTAAATATGCAAATAAGAATCCCGTATCGAATAAAAGATACAAATATATTCATATTATCATTTATTGATTACATTTGAAAACAGCGTTTCATCACAGTTGCATAACATAAAATATAATTTCGATTGAATTTTAGAAATTGATACTGATTCGTTCCTATTTTTTTCGTCAAATTAATTTTACGTTACTTCATTTTCAAGGAAAACTTTGCATTTTTCAATTATTGCTTTTATCTCATCCGTCATAATTAGACCATTAGTTCGCGAAAAAGTCATTGAATTACTTGCTAGGAATGAAAGTGATTATACAAAAATGACAAAATTACATCTTTGCATCTAGTTAAATTTGTAAAAAAACATTTCTCGATTTAAAACCATTCAATACTGATCTATACATACTTTTTTAAGAGAGTATTGGTAGCCAATAACTTAGTTATAGTAAATCACGCAATAATTTTTCAAAAATGTCATCAAAACATCTAAATTCCTTATTTTTGTAATGCATAAAGTATACGCATTTTTGTAGATCGATAAAAAATATTTCTGATTAATTTTGCAATATTCGTGACTTCGTGCTATGAACTATTAGAGAAAAAAGCGAATAAGTACTCCTTAACTTAAAAATAGCTTGGTCAATTTTATTGGTCTTTATACATTATATCAGTGAGGCTGAAATTCCTGTTAAATTCGAGATATAGTTTATTGCTTGAAACCGGATTATTTATCAGGGATATATTTAGGAACTAAAGTTATCTGCGCCAGTGAATATTGTGCGAAAAGGGGAGTGGCTGTAGCCGAAATAAATATCAGGAGAAAGTTGTACTCCGATAAATATAACTAACTATAAATCACTCGACAATAACAATATTACTGAACAAACACTTTTTAAATACGATTTTTCTTGTAATTGCCTATTAATTTCATTAAAATGAAATCTTCCTTGTTTTTACTACTTAAATCTAGAATTTTATTTACAACATTTACTGTGCCTTAACGTATCGTAAAAGCCGCACCCTAGATAGTCCCTTAAGCTTTATACGCGTCTTCGAAACCTATTGATTACTTCGGTTGGATATTAAGATATTGTTTTTATATTTAGAAGCGTAATTAAGTTATTATTCAGGAATCTTACGTTAAATTCGAGATAAAAATATATAACTAAAACATTATAAATTTGCAATAAATAATACACATACCAAGCGTGTTACACAATCTTTCAATTGTTCACTTAATGTAATTGTTCAATTACAACGTTTCTTGGAAGGCTCGATTTTTTTCAGTATCAAGGTCTCTTTGGAAATTAAAAAATCGCGTACGCGTTTATTTAGGGATTTACTTAGAGGGAATCGAGAGAGGGGAGATAAAAAGCGTCAAGATGAATAGTGGAAAGTAAAGAGAAGCCAAATTATATACAGAGGGAAAAGTAAAGTTAGCAATTGATTTTCAAGGAATATACAGTTGCGATTCGAGTTCGTTTTATTGCAATATATGCGACATTAATTTTGTCAAATTAAATTTCCACGTATACCATACATCTCAAGGAAATAAACAAGTTTTCATAATATCAAAGTGTAGGTAATTGAACGATCGACTCATGAAGACATTAGAAATAGATATAAATATACAGGATTCAATAATGTGATGTAATCTTATTTGTCAAATCATAATTTCATTTATTGAAAATTATTCAATTTACGCATTATATAATTTTCTGGGTAAAATATCGAATTGATATTAATATTTAAGTACCCTAATGCTAATTTTTATAATAATTTTATTATTGCAATTTCTTTTCGAATATCTAAATTCATAATAGTCACGTAATTCATTTTATATCGATTAGAATCAATATAACACTGATAACAATTTTTGTCTTGATCTCCCTGACTCCGATTAAGATCAAAATATGATAATAAAAATATTTAAAAACAAGACCTGTACGTGTTGCATAAAACGTTAAAAAAATAACTAAACGTTTTACAAGCGCAGTAAAACCAGAAAATGCACGTAGTCCATGTTAAAATATTTTTTAATTATATTACGCAATAATAACGTAACTCTAGGCATTCAGAAACAAAATTGCCCCGCTTATTGAACTAATCACAAAAACCAAGAATCCTCAAATAATATATTATGCAACAAGTACAAAATATTCCATTCTGTACTTGTTGTATTGTTTAAGTAGGGAAAAAATAGTTTATGAATACATTTTTACAAAAATTTCAAAAGAAATTGTAATAATTACAAACCCAATCAATAACCTTTTTTTTAACTTATACTTGCACACTTTCATTAATATAATATCCGCAAAAATTTTTCCTCAATTTTGCACTTGACGCAATAAAAGTTAATCTCCGACGAAACTAATCACTTCAACTCCTCTTGCAGGTTCGTTCAGTTCGTCAACAAAAACGGCGGCCCCCAGCAGCTGGGCGTGCAGCTCAAGCAGGGCGGGGACATCGTCGCGATTTCGGTGCTCAACCCACGAGTGCCGAACACTTTGAGAAAATTTCTGGAGGGCGGCGAGGAATTTCTCAAAAAGGCGAAGAGGTGAGCCGTTCGATCCGACAAACCTGTTGAGGAGCGCGACGCCTTCGGCGGTACACGCCTGCACACTTATTATGCGAGACGGGTATCTCTCTTTTTTTTCGTAGCGCCGTATCGCTAATGAGTCTACCGAAAAAAAACTTGTTTCGGGCCTGGCGAATAAATTGCGCCGAGTTATTTTTAAAAACAAACCGTATTGTGATGACAAGGTTGCACTTAATTTAGAATCTTTTGAGTTTTCGTTTTAATGGATTTAATTTTAATTTACATTTTTTTGTAAAATTTAAAGTGACTTAAAATGTCGATGTTAGAATAAAGATTGTAGCGAAAGAGCAACTAAAGTAAGATAATTTAATATTTTCTTTAGGGGCAACGAGTTTGAATTAAAAGCTGATGTTGAGAGGTCAGTCGCTGGAAAAATAAACAATATTGATATGGCGTTTTCTTGAAATCCCGTTATTTCGCTTTTAAGGAATTTAACTTCAGGGATTTAACAAATTTTTGAAATCATTTGTTAATCATTACTGAAAAATTCCTAATCGTTTGTTATAACAAAACCTTCTTTAGACGAGGGCATGATTTTCCCTGAAAATAATTGTCTCACTTCCTCTAATTGAATTTTTACAAGGGCAATCAGTAAATAAAAAAAGAGTGTTTTGATACTGGTGCCCATGTTTCGATTTAAGACTGTTACTCTAATTATTGGCACTTGAATGATAAAAATCGTTTGGCTCACTGGACTGCTTTCTCCGTGACCCCATTTCACCGCGATAAAAAGAGAGTAAAAGTGCCTCCTATCGCCAGATGATTAATTGATGAGTTCCATTTGGGTGCAAATTTGCTGAAATAATTTTTTTTTAATAATCGTTAAACTTCTTTTACTCTAAATGCAAAGTTCACTTTTCTTATGTCTCTAAATTGTAACATTTACATAATTATTTGCACTCGGTTATTTCCTTAAAGAAAGTTAATTATTTGACATAATAAAACAATTATACTATACCTCTAGGTTTCACCTCAATTTATGACGCACAGCAACTGCACTTACTGGCAAACGTGATAAGCGACCTTTATCTTATCACGCGACAACAACTTTGTCTCGGATTGTTTACCTCGGCGTGACCCTCTTTGCATTTATTTTGTGCCTGGAGTGAATTTTTCCCTATTCCTCGAGGAAAATGAATTTATGAACCAGCCAACCAGGAATATTTTTACTTCGCAGGATAGTGGCGGAGGGCCGCAGCGTCATACCCGAGAAGGACGTGACGTTCCTGCCGCCAATCACGCAAATGGACAAGCTCGCCTGCGTGGGCTTGAATTACAGTGGACACTGCAAGGAGCAGAACCTCGAGCCGCCCGCTAGTCCTGTTATTTTCAGCAAATTCCCCAGCAACATCATCGGGCCCCACGACGACATTCACCTGCCGACTATATCGGACGTAAGTGCGGTGGTTGGGTGTAAATTTGCTCGAAACATTTCTGATCGTAAAATTTCTGTACATCGGAAATTTTGAAGATCGCACTTTTAACCCTTTGACAGTTGTGAACAAAAGATCTTTGTTGACTGTTTTAGAGACAAAGATGTTTGTTCTCGGCCGTCAAGAAGTAAATTTAAAAACTTGAAACTGAATAAAAATTCGTAAAATTTATGCTTTGTTTGTAAAAAAAGAATGAAATATTTTCGTTTTCGTATTATAGAAACAGTCAAAATAATCACAAGCTATTATTAAGAATTAGCAAACAATCATTGCGTAAGAAGTCATTGAACTCATCTATATTTATTCAACAAAATTAAAAAAAAAACTTAATCTGTATTTTTTAACTAACGATTTATTTTTCAATAAAATATTAAAATAATGTTTCGTAAATTGAATAATCATTAATTAGTAATAAAAAGAAAAAAACATCCCAGTTTGTCATTTTAAACTGAAACTTGAATTTGATTTTTCAATCGCCAATAGAAAGTCGACTGGGAGGCGGAGCTGGCCATCGTAATCGGTAAGAAGTGTAAGGGATTGAACAACCACGAGGCGGAGGACTGCATATTCGGCTACACGGTGGCGCAGGACCTGTCGGCGCGCGACTGGCAGAAGGGCAAGCGCAACGGCGGTCAGTTCACCCTGGGCAAATCGATGGACAATTTCTGTCCGCTGGGGCCGGCCGTCGTCACCAAGGAATCGATCGCCGACGTCAAGAACCTTGCCGTCAGGACGTACGTCAACGGCGAGCTCAAGCAGGACGGCAACACCTCCGAGCTCATTTTCAAGACGAACGACATTGTCGCCTACCTTTCTCAGTTAGTCGTTTATTTTGCGCACGTAGACGCGTCTTTGTGCGGTTCTTCGAAAAGCTATTTGTTTAAAAATAGTTAGTGAATGCCATTCTTTTTTTTTTATTTCAGATTTGTAACGTTACTGCCGGGTGACGTAATTTTAACTGGAACGCCAGCTGGAGTTGGTTTTACACGTAATCCGCCGGAATACCTGAAGGTAAATACTTTTAGTTTGACTCCTTCCTGTAAAAAAAGTAGCATGCTTGCTGCGTAATAATCATGTGATAATTGGACAATAATCATTTGTTATCACAAAAAAATTTTAGATATACGTGCAATGTTGCAGATACATGTTTGGACAAGTACAATTTCTTTTTAGAATTGTGTGATGATCACATTATTATCGCAGCAAAATTGAACAGAATCACATGCTTTATTCACAGTATATCTAAAAAATTACACATTACATTATTTAACAAATTATTTAAATCATTTCAGAAGGGAGACGTTTTGGAAACGGAAATCGAGTGCATAGGACGTTTAAAGAACAAATGCCTGTGATGCTTGGAGAGTGATCGGTTGTACAGTGAAGAAACAATCAGCATTGGCACGAAAATTCATGCCCGTGCTGGAAATCATGAGCTGACGCCTTTGCATTCGAGAGGGCGAAAAATATGATGCATAATATGCTGAAATACTTGAAAAGTTTTGTGTCCTTTACCATGGCCTGACGTGACGCGTAAAAGTGTCAACGATAACTACATAATTGCCAACAATCGTGCGAATCCGTTTTTAATCTTGCAAAAGAAATTTTCGACAGATTTATAGATTAAAATCTACTAGATTTATTATTTTTGTGAATGCTGTATTTAAGAGAATGCGCTGCGTGTTAATTATTTAATTAGGACAGTTGGAATTTTTCTTTTAATTAAACGACTAAATGAAATAGTCATTTATACGAGATATTGGCATTTAAATATTGTTTGATACTGTAAAATAAAGAGACTAAGATTTTAAACACATCTGCGATTATATTGATTTGTACATTTCCGCATGTTCATACCTTAATTAATACTTTCACTGCGGCAAAAATCAAAATTGAAGGTTTACTTTTGGTCTTAGACAAATACATATTTTTTTACTGAGTATTATATATAACATATTGCAGCAGGAGAAAAAAATCATGACGTATAATGCTCGATATACACTCGAAAACGCTATGTTGTAGGAACTATATGTTTAGATTTTGCCCGCCCAAGAGAAAAGAGGGACCCAATCGGGTCTGCGCTGCGCTGCGTTCATTTTATCTATGAATAACTAAAATATAATTTTCAACAATCGTGTCAATCTGTTTTTAATGTTGCAAAAGAAATGTTATATAGATCGAACTAAATGTTAGATCAAGATATTTTAAATCTATTATTTTTGTGGATAGTATGCATTTATATGAGATATTGGGATTTAAATATTGTTTTATACTGTAAAATGTTAGAAATGCTAAAGAGTGCCATCTATTACTAACTAGTTTTTCAAAAATTTTAAAGTAATCTACACATTCTTCTGTCGGTAAAATACATTAGGTAAGGAAGCTTTCTGTATTGTAAGTTACTACCTTGGTTCCAGTCGATTACAGCATCTGGACTCTAAGTCGTGACTTCGTGAGGTAACATGTAGTAAATGAAAATTGTTTAAACGCCAAACTATAGATGTCGTCTCATGAACCTTTTCAGAACAATATATAACTATTTATTATACTGTTCACTACCGTAAAAATCGCGGTGTTAAAGTTTACTGGGTGCAAAAGAAAATACAAGGTTTATCGTCATATTAATTTTTTGTTAAACGTCCACAAAAATGATATATTTATAAAGTAAATTAATTAAGTCAAAATAAAAAATCTAAACTGTAAAAGTTTAGTAACTTCATCGTTGAATACTTCTACTTGTAACTGCAAACGTACACCCGACAAAAAAGGAACATTCAGTTTTGTAAAATCGTATTCTACATCACGAAGTTGATACAATCCCTATGGAAAGAAAACGAAATAATAAAAAATAATGTTTACAGTTCGATTATTAATTAGTTGTTGCAGTGTACCTTTTTTGGAGGACAATCTTGTATTCCAGCATCTCTGACTAATATGTCATAAATAATTTTACCTTTACCGGTTTCACAAACCTTACTGCGAAATGCCAAACCAGTGGGTAGTTCGTAACCAAAAGCTCTAGTGGATACATTACATTTGACCTAAAGTACGAACGAGAATATGGTCAGATTTGAAAATCGTATATTATAATGAAAGTCGTTTACTCACATTAAGATCTTTTGACACTTCGTTAATTATTTGCACGTTTATATTAAGAGTATTGGCACGATTCTTTTTACGATTTACAGATAATTCCAAATTGGACATATTGAAATAATAACTATTTACGTAATCTATATCAAGATCGTCGAATTGTAAAGTATTAACGCACTAAAAATAATGTTAAATTCAATCACAGTAATAGTATATTTATGTGCTAAAATCGAGTAATACATTTTAATACTTACATTGTATTTCAAAGTAAGGAACAAATTTAAAAGAACAATTATTGCAAAATAATAAATGGCTTCTAAAATAAAATTCATGTCTAATAATTAGACTATTAAAGAAATATATTAAATAACTACTTTTTAAATTAAGGAGTAATACTCAGGTGTACAATATGAATTTTTGAGCAGGATTCCAGCAAACTGAATTTATTTTTAAATCCCAAGGCGCTTATTAGTTTCAATCATACAATAAGTTTGAATTCCATACAATTCTACCTATTTTATACCACGTATTATGATGTAGTATGTAATAATCTATAATAATGTCATAAAAACTGACGTTGATTTAGAGAATAACTATGTTATCAGATTCTTATGATCTAATTTAATGAGTGCATTGAAAATTTTTTTTGTAACATTTACAAATGAGATGATTATATAAAGTCCACAAGAAAAACAATTATCGTAGTTTAATTTCTTACGCAAAATTCACCATAATTCAATTAAGCTACGTAACATATTATATCAAGGGATGAATCTCTAATAATCAAGATCCAACAAGACCAAAAAACTTACAAAGCAAAACTGCAGCCAACTATGCCAAGTCGTTACTTCAATTAAATTAAAACACGACTAGCTGTTCAAAGTCAATTACGCCCCGGCAGAATTTGTTCTCCTCCCGAAAGCCGATACCCAACGATCAGAAAATTTATTATCCCTGGAATGACTTTTCCATTAGCGGGCGGCGGATTTCGCGTGCGCCCAATCGTCACGGCCAGCGGAGCGCGTCCGCAGTCGTATAGCTCGGCGCGCCTTACGAAACATCAGTGCTCACCGCGGCTATACAGCCTCACCGTATATATAACCAGCGTAACGCGCGGCTCGCTCGCTCCTCCCCGCGTGCGACCCCATAAACCGCTTAGCCACGGTGTACGCGGCGATGGCTGCTCGTTGGCGCGCGTCGATCCCCCGTCGATCAACGACAATGCAACCCCTCCCCTACCCTGAGTGCCGCCTAATTTGCAACAATGGCCGCTGCGACCAGATGAGTGTATTAATCGTGCGACGACTCGCGCGGGGGCCT